>ML103282.1:44454-69402 GCA_003697995.1 Taxidea taxus jeffersonii
TCGCCTGGGCTGTGGGTGCCCTTTCGGTGTGCAAAGGGCCGCCGCCGCCCGTCTGAGAGCCGGGAAAGGCAAACACTGGAAGACCGCCGCTGCAGCCACCGCCGCCGCCTCAGAGCCACCGGGCCCAAGGCGCCCCCAGCGGCGGCGCCCAGCAGCGCACCGCCGGGCGGAAGCGAGAGGGCGGGCGAGGAAATTCGGGGCGGGCGGGCGCTTCGCCGGGAAACTGACCCACGACGGCAGTTAGAGCGTCACGCCTCTCTGGGGTTAAAAAAAGACAAACCCAGCCAAAAAGGAGCTTCCTTCTACAGCTTCCTCTCGGCCTGGTTTCAGTTTTTGCTCCGCCTCCTGTTTCGCCTCCCCCTCGAGATTTTTTTTTTTCTCTTGGGTTTGAGAGTCATGGGTTAATAGGGTTAATCAGAATCTCCACGACGTTGTTTTCGTCATATTGAAATCTTAAAACTAAAATATGGTTTAGATACTCTAAATTCACAAGGTTTCTAATATAAAATGAGGACGAGGTAGGAAAAAAGAAAGGGATTAAAATGTGTTGAGGGTCTGTCAGGTGGCCAGGCACTGCACTGCTTTAGGCGTGTTCTCTTATTTATACTTTAATTCCTGTCCCCCAGGATAAAAGAGTAGAGGAGGGGTTAAAACGATACCGTACCTTTTAAAACACGGCTGTCCATAATGGAGAACTGAAAAGCCTGAAAATAAAGTCTCCCTAAGATGTGGAATTACCTTCCTTCCATAGGCATGTGTATGTTGTTACAATATATGTTGCCCACTTGGTTACATAAAGTTAGTTTTTTCAGACTGAGTTATTGCCCCCTTTTTTTAAAGATTTTTATTTATTTATCTGACAGCGAGAGATCACAAGTAGGCAGAGAAGCAGGCAGAGAGAGAGGGGGAAGCAGGCTCCCCGCTGAGCAGGGAGCGGGATGTGGGGCTCGATCCTAGGACCCTGAGATCCCAGGACCCTGAGATCCTGACCTGAGCCGAAGGCAGA
This sequence comes from Taxidea taxus jeffersonii, assembly GCA_003697995.1. NCBI lineage: Eukaryota > Metazoa > Chordata > Mammalia > Carnivora > Mustelidae > Taxidea > Taxidea taxus. The sequence continues at coordinate 45,461 of ML103282.1, forward strand.
GGCTTAGCCCACTGAGCCACCCAAGCACCCCCAAGTTATTGCCCTTTTAACTCAAGATTGCCACTAATCTCTGAAAGCGTGTAACTGCAGAGATTCACCTTCCCAGTTCATTCATTTATTAATCCCTTCATTCATATAAAATACTTTTTAATCCCCTAGAATATCAGTCACTGGCTACACCAGTTATCAAAAAGAAAAAAAAAACAAAACAAAGACAAAAACCTGCCTTCAAGAATTTTACCATCTATTGAGAGACATATGTAAATTATTCATTAAAAACTAAATCTCACATCAGGTTGTGTTTGTTCAGAATAAATAAGCAATTTGTCTAGAAGTTAGAAAAAGAAGCAATTAGGTGAAGTTAACCTGTATTCTGAATTTCAAAGAATGTGTAGGATTTGCCTGAGGTGTTCCAGGTGGAAGAAATAGAAGACCCAGAGGCAGATTTAGGAGTTGGGCCTGGGGATTTGGTGGTGGATAAAGCTGGCTGCCCAGGAAGACAGGAGACAAAAGGCAGTTGGAAGAGTTAAGGGGACTTTGGGGTTTGTAACTTGGACATATAGATGCATGTTAATTCCATTGGCTGAGTTTTGGAAGCAGGAGGAGGGCAGGTTGGAAATGGAAGCATTATTTGAACTGCCTATGAGATATCTAGGGAGAGAAGGGCAGCCTTAGCTCAGGTGAAAGGTTAAGATTCAATACATAAGGAAATTAGAGTATTCACTGATGGCTGAAGCCTCAAAGGTGAATAAAATATTCTGAAGAATATTTAATGGGTAGATGGAAGAAGAGGAGTCTGAGGGGCCTGAGAACAATCAGAGAAGGAGGAGATCAAGAAAGAAATATGGAAAAAAGAAGAAGAAAGAAGGAGGGGAGGGGGAGGAAGAAAGATTACCTGAAAACCAAGAGTTTTAATCATTTAACATTCATAATTATTAAGACCTACTATGTGCCGGGTACTATACTACTATGCTTGGGACTAGAGATCGAAATGAACAAGACAGGGGTGCCTGGGTGGCTCAGTGGGTTAAAGCCTCTGCCTTTGGCTCAGGTCATGATCTCAGGGTCCTGGGATTGAGCCCCACATCTGGCTCTCTGCTCAGCGGGGAGCCTGCTTCCCTTCCTCTCTCTGCCTGCCTCTCTGCCTACTTGTGATCTCTGTCTGTCAAATAAATAAATAAAATATTTTTTTAAAAAAAGAAATGAACAAGACATATGGGGGCTTATAAATGAATGGAGGCTAGCATAAATATGCAAAAAAATCAATGAGAGAGAGAGACAGATCCACGATCCCCAGACAACAGAAGGAGTTTCCAAAAGTGCTGCAGAGCATTCCTAGAGGGTTTGGGCTGAAAAGAATCTATTAAATTGAAGAGCGAGGAGGTTGTTGGTACTATTGGTAAGAGAAGTCCCCATTAAAAAATGGTGGCAAAGTAAGATTAAAATGGTCTGGGAAGTAAATGGAAGGTAGTAATGAAGAGTGGGTCACTAAAAACTATTTTTTATGATTTTTGTCAGTGAATGAAAAGAGACAGGGCAGTGGCTAGAGGAGGAGGGTTCAAGCTTTTTCAATAACATTTAGGTACTATCTAAGATTTATTGAGAGCCTGTTCTGTACCGAGCACCTTAATAGGTCCTAGAGATCTGAGTTGCAGTCCCTGTTCAATATCTTATGGTCTAATGGAGGACACAAATATGCAGGCAGTGGCAGTGCGATATAACACTGAGTACTATTTGTATATGATGGTGAATAGAGGCTGCCTTGGGAGCACATAATAACCTCTAACTAGGATGAGTAGGTTTATGGAAAATAAAAAATGTTATGGACATTTGCACTGATGTCTGAATGATGAGAGTGGGGGGTAGGGAGCAGTTTCCAGGAAGAAAGTACTGCATGTGCAAAGATTCAAAGGAAGAGAGGCCACGTTGCAGGAGGAACTGAAAGTTGTTCAGTCTGGCTGAACTGTTGTGACTGTTGTGACAGGGATGTATTAGTCAACCATTGACGTTTTAACACAGAGGAATGTGAAGGGGCCTGATTTGCATTTTATAAAGAGCTCCAGCTGGAGGAAGGGAGTCTAGTACTCTCTTTTTGATCCATGGTTTGATTATGAAACAACTTGTATGAATTAAAGCCCAAGCAAAAAAGAGACATCATACTCAAAGTGTTTAAATGAGGAAAGTTCACTGAAAGGACTCTACTGAGGACCCAGTGAGGTCTGTTGGGAGCTGAAAGGAGGAAGGATAAATATCCTGACCTCTCTCACTTTCTGCCTTCTGACCTCCTCCTGCTGGTACCTCCCATGATCCAAAGCCAGAGGGCAAAGGAACCTGGGAGATGCAGCTCATAGAAGATTACCTCACCCAGTACCTGGCATTAGTGGGTATTCAATAAGTGCTGCTTGAAGTGTTCTGAATTTATGGACCAATCCTAAGTGTTTTACCTCTGAGGTAAAACAATAAAGGTGGTAGACATGAGCTAAGACTACTTGTGTCAGAGATTTGGTAGTTTTGTAGTCTCTTCTGCTATGAGAAGCAACTATTAAAGGTCTTCAACTAAAAGGAGTAGGCAAAAGAAAAAGTAACCACACAAACAATTAGAGAATAATTATGTAAGTTAAAGTTAGGTTAAGCTACAAATAAAACTCAAACAACAGTGCCTTAAATATGACAGAAGCTCATTTCTCTCTTAATCAAAATCAGGAGGTAAACAGTCCAAAGCCAGTAGGAGAGCTCCATGGTTCTCAGGGATCTCAGCTCTGTTTTTCCATCATCCTTACATGTGCTTTTCACCCTGCGGTCTAAGATGGCTGCTTGACTTCCAGCACAATTTCTCATTTCCAGCCAGCAAGAAGCTGGAAGGAAGAGAGATATATTCCCTCCCTTCAAAAACACTCCTGAAAGATGCAAACTCTAGTTTTACTTAAATTCTATTGGCCCATGGAATGTGAGCAGAAGTAATGGCACCAATGCCAGGCCTGGCTCACAGAAACCTCCCACCCATGATCCTCCTTCTCTTCTGGTCTCTGCTGGTTGGAATTTGGTGTCAAGGGGAACTTTTGAAGTTACTTGCTGAAGATGACAGAGCCTTGAGAAGCCTGGGTCCCTAGGTGACTGTGGGCAAGAAACAAATTTTACTGTGACTCTTTGAGGTATGTTTGCCTTAATAGCTAACATTGCCTTAATACAGAAATTGTTACAGAATAGGGTATTATCATGCAAAACTAAAATTAGGCAAGCAGTAGACAGCAAGGCAACTATTATTAGGAGCTGGAAAATGGAAACCCATGGCAAGACATTTGGTAAAAAAAAAGTTTCGTGCAGTATTTCAGAAGGCAAATAAGGTGACTACAAAGCCCATAGCTCTAGAAGAGGTTGGAAAGTGAAACATTAGTAGATTAAATTTACTGTCTACATTTAGCAAGATACTAGAAAGATGAGATGAGCTCATGCAATAATAAGCAGATATGCAAGCATAAATGAAAATGAATACAGAATGTACAAAAACTTGGAGCCTCAAGGGATTGGAAAAACTGACTGCTCTATACTTCAAAGAACAGGAAAGGATTGAAAGAGCTTTTGAGCAACAAGGCCCCATTAAAATTCAGCCATGCTGCAAAGGTTAGATTTAGGGTGTGGCCTTCACATTTAAGTTCGCTAGCCCTCTGAGAGAGGGAGAAGCATAGGGGTGAATAAGCAAAGAAATAAATTAGGGTTGAGAATTATCTCTAGGAAAGAACTTTAGTGTTACAGGCCTAGGAAACTGATTGAATGCTAATAAATCAGAAGGCTTTCAGATTTTGAGGGACTGTATGGCTAAAAAAACAATTTGCCTGTATTAAAAGCTGTACTATTTACAAGGAATTCATGTTTACCCCACACCTACTTCACATATGGGCTTAGAGGAAAATCTTTCAGAGGGTACAGCCAGTGACCACAGAGAACAGTATTGCAGAATATAGAAGCAAGGATTAGCTTGGGAACCTCCCCCACTGCCAGTTCAGGGTCCTCAGGATGCCTCCAGACAGAATTGTATCTTTGCAGTGGCCAATGTTTCCCTTTCTCCTCTTTCCCACCTGCAAGTATTTGCTGCAATACATTAGCTCCATAATTATATATTGGGTGTGGTGGTAAGATCTCTTATGAGGTTATAGGTCACAGTGAGTTTCTCACCCTTGGCACTATTGACACATTGAACCAGACAATTCTTTGTGGTGGGAGGCCGTCCTGTGCAGTGTACAATGTTTGGCAGCATCCCTGGCCTCTACCCCCTAAATGCCCTCTCCTTCCCAGTTGTGACAATAAAAAATGTCTCTAGACCTTGCCTAATATTCCCTAGGGGACAAAGTCACCCCTGTTTGAGAATCACCAGATCACAAGATAATACAGAGCTGTATCCAGATCTAATGGAGAAGCTTGTGTAGTAAGTAACCTGGAGATCCTGTACTTTCAACTTGATGAAGTGACTGAGTGAGATATTAGGTTATTTCCCTTGCAGAGGGAGTGAGCATACCATTTCAGAAGGGTAAAATGTATATATGTATATGTCAGACTTATTACTCTGAGATCTAGAGTCTCATGCACTTCTGGGGTGTCTGGATGGCTTGGTCGGTTAAGCATCTGACTCTAGATTTTGGCTCAGGTCCTGATCCGAGGCTCAGCGTGGAGTCTTCTTTTTCTTCACCCTCTGCTCCTCCCACCTCTCTCTCTCTCAATTAAATTTAAAAAAAAAAAAAAAATGACTCTCATGCCCTTCTGACTGAGCCAACCAGGCGCCGCAGGTGAAATAGATATTTGATGACCAAATGGATAGACTATGGTATAGAGTCCTAGGTCATCACCAAACATGTTTTCTCTTCTTCCTGAGTACGCAGATTATATTTTCCAATCTCTTTGGCATGATTGAGTTCCAGCCAATTGAATGTGTGCAACTTCCAGGCCTGGTTCATAAAAACCTCATGCATGTGATTCTTTCATTCTTTCCTCATTGAATGTCTGGATGTTGGTGTCAATTTCACCTTACAAGCCGAGTGCTAAAGACAAGAAAGCCTTCACCAGCCTGGGTGTTTCTATCAGCAGCTTATAACAGAGCCCCTCATTCATTCTCCCAAACACCTGACCAGAATATTGGTCTGTGAGGTAACTGAGAAATTCACGCTAATTTTGTGGGTGTGATTTTTAAAAATTACTTTTAAAGATTATGGTAAAATAAATATAGAACTTAACCATTTAACCATTGATAAGTGTGCATGAAGTGTACAAAGTATATTCACATTGTTGTGCAACCATCGCCATCATTCATCTATAGGACTTTTTCTTATCATCCCAACTGACACTTTTTATGTATTAAATCATAACTCTTGATTTGCCCTATCCCTCAGCCCCTGGACACCACCATTCTATTTTCCGTCTCTGTGAATATGACTACTCTTGGAAACTTATAAGAATGGGATCATGTGGGACGCCTGGGTGGCTCAGTTGGTTAAGCAGCTGTCTTCGGCTCAGGTCATGATCCCGGCGTTCTGGGATCGAGTCCCATATCGGGCTCCTTGCTCGGCGGGGAGCCTGCTTCTCCCTCTGCCTCTGCCTGCCACTCTGTCTGCCTGTGCTCACTCTCTCTCTATATATAACAGATGAATAAAATCTTAAAAAAAAAAAAGAATGGAATCATGTAATACCTGTCATTCTGTAAGTGGCTTATTTTGCTTAAGCATTTAATTTTTTTTAAAAGATTTTATTTATTTATTTGACAGAGAGAGAAAGAGAGAGAGAGAGAGAGAGCACAAGTAGAGAGGCAGGCAGAGAGAAAGGGAGGAAGCAGGCTCCCTGTTGAGCAGAGAGCCCGACGCAGGGCTCCATCCCAGGACCCTGAGATCATGACCTGAGCCGAAGGCAGAGGCTTAACCCACTGAGCCACCCAGGTGCCCCTTAAGCATTTAATTTTTAAAGCCACTGAAATTTGAGATGTGTTTATTGTGCTAGCTAGAATTACATAACTCTGTGGCTAGAACAAAGTAGACCCTCAAATAAATGTTTGCTGAATAAATGAACATTCAACTATTGTCACTAACTTGAAACATATGTTTAAGACATTATGTTATATTTAATTGGTAAATTCATGTTGTTTTATAGTTATAGGATTTCTAATTTTATGTTTAACATAGATTTAGGAGACCTTGTAATTATAATAATTTAAATTAACTTTGGGAGTCCATAACATTTTTTCCCTATACATTGTTCATTTGAGGGAAATACTGTTATATTGCATTGTTTGGAAAAAGTACATATTTTAAAAATGTTAAATCAAATACTTGCCTTAATTTTCCATTGCCCAAAACCAAACTAGGGTTATTAAGGAATGACTATAGGATAATGATATGAGTTTGAATAACATTCCTAGCCAAGCAAAAGCTTTTTAATTTCACATCAAAGGAAGTATGGTAGTAAAAACATACCCTCTTCTTTGGTCCTGCAGTTAAATAGGGACATCACTGATACCTCAGTACTGATATGTAGTTGTCTTAAATCCTGGTTTGCCTGATGGAAGAAAGAAGATTTTCAAAGAAAGAAGTAGATTACTTTCTGAGGTGCCTCCATTAACTCTAAAACTTGATTTCCTTCATCACTTTCTTTCTTCCTTTTTTCAAATTTCTGTAGAAAGATGGAAGATTGCCTTTGTGGCTCTTAAAAACACACACTGAATTGTATACTTTTCTATCTGAAACCACAACATTTAGTCAACAAATTTCCAGTTGGGGCATAACTACAGTGGATTAAGATGGGTTCTTTCATTGAGCAAGTGTCATGGCCTAAATGCCCTAGACTGATAGCATTTGGGGGATCCCTTAAGCCCTAATTTGGTCCTTTCTTCCCTTGTTTCCTTCATAATCTAATATTAAGGTAGCTATGGCAATGATTACTTCTTCATCTCTTTATAATTATCCTTATCAGGCAGAACTAGATGTCTCTTTCCAGACAACAGTAAATAATAATTTCAAAAGTAAATATTTTATGGAAGTTGTAGAAAATAAGACTCTTTCTCTAAGAGCATTTTAGAAATTACTGATACTCTAAAAAAAAAAAAAAGACTGAGAAAATCTTCTAAGAATTCACATCAAACCAAATCTGAATCCCAAATCTGAACAAACCACATTAATTTGTTGATTTTGATACAAATTTTTTTCAATTTAGTAAACCAAAGAGAAATGCTTTAAAGAAACCAAACTAAAGGGGCACCTGGGTGGCTCAGTGGATTAAAGCATCTGTCTTCAGCTCAGGTCATGATCCCAGGGTCCTGGGATCGAGTCCCGCATCAGGCTCTCTGCTTGGCGGGGAGCCTGCTTCCTCCTCTCTCTCTGCTTGCCTCTCTGCCTACTTGTGATCTTTGTCTGTCAAATAAATAAATAAAATCTTTAAAAAATTAGCATTATTTTGTACTTTTACAGCAGAGGCACAGAGCTTCTAAGCACTTTTTAAATCTGTTACATTTTTCCTGTTTATAAAACATGTAAATTGATAAATTACAATAAAAAAATAAAATATCCTCTATGACATTTATAAGACAAAGACCATCATGCCTTCCATAATATCACCAGCTCTAAGTTAGGACTAACATTCAATTTGAGCTCTGAAATGAATCAGTTACGATATAACAATGATGGACATTGATTTATAAGTTCAATGTTTTAATTCCAGTTCTGCTTTTGCTGATTTGATTCTGAATGGTGACACCTTCCTGAGATCATTTTGTTCTGCAAAATGAGGGAGATAGTCTAGACCAGCACTGTCCAATAGAACTTTCTACATGGAAATAGTCTCTGCTCTGTTCAGTATGGTAGTCACTAAGCACATGTGGCTATCGAACACTTCAGATGTGGCTTATATGATTAAATAATTGAATTTTAAGTTGTATTTCATTCCAATTAATTTAAATAGCCTCATGTGGCTAATGGCTACCATAATGGACAGCAGAATTCTAGTCTTACTCTCACTCACCAAACATTTGAGTACCTACAACATGCCAAGCATCAGGCTACATGGGAGTCATCACAATGTCTTTGCATTCAAAGAGTTAACATAGAGAAAATCTAAATAAATAGTTGCTAATACATGTGCTTCAATAAACATGGGCAAAAAGCACAGAAGAGAAAGTAATTACCAGAAGGTAAATCAACTCTCCACTCTAGTTCTAAAATTATGTTAATTAAACTCAACAAATATTTACTGAGCACCTGTTTTCTGTCCAGCTCATTCTTGGCTTGATTTCTAAGTACAGCATTATCATTCAGAGATAGTAGCTAATGAATACTATCAGCACTCTTATTTTGTAGATTCATTCATTCACTATTTAGGAGTGTTTCTTTTTTACAAGCACTTTGCTAGATATGTATGAAAAAATGAATTTGATGACATTTCAAAAGTGACCTCAAATCACCTCTCAGGTCATATTTTTAGTTGATAGTGTTTCAAATGTTACTTCAACTACTTGGAGATAAGTCAGCAGCATTCGTTAGTATTCCTAATAAAAAAGGTGGAAATGAAAGACATAGGCATGTTTGTCCATTTCAAACTACTCATAAGTTTTGCAATAGGATATATCAGAATAAATACTTTGAGGAGATATTCCTTTGAAGAGATTATTTTATGGGGAACAGACACATGAAAAAATCCTCAACATCATTCATTATCAGGGAAATACAAATAAAAATCACAATGAGGTACCACCTTACACCCATCAGAATGGCTAAAATTAACAACACAGGAAACAATAGATGTTGGTAAGGATGTGGATAAAGGAGAACCCTCTTATACTATTTGTGGGAATGCAAACTGGTACAACCACTCTAGAAAACATTATGTGGGTTCATCAAGAAATTAAAAATAGAGCTACCCCATGACCCAGGAATTGCCCTACTGGTATTTATCCAAAAGATACAAAAATACTGATTTGAAGGGCAGATGTACCCCATGTTCACAGAAGCACTATCAACAATAGCTAAACTATGGAAAGAGCCCAAATGTCCATTGACTGATGAATGGATAAAGATGTGGTATATATAATAGAATATTACTTAGCCATCAAAAAGAATGAAGTTTTGCCATTTGCAACTACATGGATGGAGCTAGAATATATTATGCCAAGTGAAATAAATCAGAGAAAGACAAATACTATATGATTTAACTCATATGTGGAATTTAAGAAACAAAACAAAGGAATATAGGGGAAGTGAAGGAAAAATAAAATAAGGGGAAAACAGAGAGGGAGGCAAACCATAAGAAACTCTTGACTATAGAGAATAAACAGCATTGCTGGAGGGGAAGTGGGTGGGAGATGGGTTAAATGAGTGATGGGTATTAAGGAGGGCACTTGGTGGCATGAGCACTGGGTGTTATATGTAAATAAAGAATCATTAAATTCTACTCCCAAAACTAATACTATACTATATGTTAACTAACTTGAATTTAAATAAAATCTTGGAAGAAAAAGAAAGATTATTTTATAGTGCTATCTAAATATAAATATTCATTCCTTTTCAATATTCTTTTCTCTTTTTCTTGCTATCTAGCTACAGTATTAACTCCAGTATTTTTCAATCCATTAGATTGTCTTCTTTACATAAAACTTTTACTTGCTTTAAATGCCTCTTATTGGATATGTACCCATTTATTTATTTAACTATTATTTATTTAGTTGACCAGTATGCAATTATTCAATAGAGGGGGAATCTAATAGTTCAATCTTCTTCTTTTTCTTTTAAGAATTATTTACTTATTTTAGAGGGAGAAAGAGAGAGAGAGTGGGGGGGAGGCACAGAGGGAGAGAGAGAATCTTAAGCAGACACCCCCACCCCTACCCCCAGCGCACTGAGTGCAGACCCCCAGGCAAGGCACTACCAGACAACACTGAAATCACAACCGGAGCCAAAATCAAGAGTCAGATTCCTGACTGACTGAGCCACTCAGGTGCCCCAAGCGCTGAATCTTCTGAAGGAGTTGAGGGTAGGGAAAATAAAACAGAAGAAACCTGAGAAAGAGGTATTTACATGACTACCAGAGTACTTCAGGGGAGGAAGCAATTAGTTCCGGATGAGACATTAAAAGAATGTTTTGTTGAGCATGTGGCATTGAGCTAGACCTTGAGCCTTGAAGGAAGCGTGGGTTCTATCAATGCAGAGAAGGAAGGAAAGGCCACTTCCGTCTTGAGCCAGGGCAGACAGGCAGGAAAGTATGAAGTTAGGGAGAAAAGTCAGAGTTGGAAAAAGGAAAAATTAGCTAGAAAAAGTAGTAGAGGAAAACCAGGCTTGAATCATAGATTGTGGCCAGAACCTGATTTTAGATGCTAGGCTGGGTAGTCTAGACTTTATTTTGTAGATTGTGCAGTGTTTGAGCAAGAAAATGAAAAATCAGAGATGTTCGTTAGGAACATTGCCCTGACAGGCATATTTAAGATTATACACTTGGTTAGGGAGAGGCTAATCGAGGGGCCAGTCAGAAGGCTAGTTACTATAGCAGGGCAGACCATAGGCTCTGAATTGGGATGTTAGCAGGGGCATTAGAAAGAGAGAACTCAGGAGAGGTTATTGTAAAACTAGAATCAGTAGGTTTCAGAAACCTATTGCATATGATGATGGAATAAGGGGACCAAATAAAAAAAAATGACTCCAATATTTTAAGTCTCTATGACAGAGAGGATGGTGGTACTTCAAACTAATTTAGGGAATGCAGGAGGAGAAACAGATTAAGATTGATACAGCAAATATGCTCTTGTAAGGAAAAATATATTTATATATTCTGGAAATATATATATTCAATTGAAAATTGAACTGAAGCCAGTGATGAAAATGGGAATTGCACTAGGGGACATCTTGAATTTTGCTCTATAATAACGAGTGTCCAGGTTATTTATATTCAATGTTGTCTCCTTTATTATTTAAGCATATTTATGTTCTCAGACTGATAAATTGGACAAATGCCTCTTGTAACCTTAACCTGACCTTCTTGGTTAGCCAAGTGTCTGAGGTATATGGATTTTTTTACTGCATTCAAAATCTTTAACAAAGGAGATTCTTAAAATAGCACAAAAGATCTTTATCTTTAACAACAACAAGGAAAGTGCCCATCCATGGATAGGCTTGATTTAAGCTTTTAGCTTACATGTTCTTTGAATTCTTAAACTCAGGGACTTTCTAGATTAAATCTGGTGTGGTTAATATAGTTCAAATAAATAGTCCAGAGGCAGGTACTGTCTCTGACTAATGCAATCAAATATAATTTCCCAGTTGGAGAGCATAATTTTTATTTGTATAATTTTTCGAAGAAAGAATATTCAGGGTTCAGTAGAATTGCTTAAGAAAAAAAATGGGCGCCTGGGTGGCTCAGTGGGTTAAAGCCTCTGCCTTCAGCTCAGGTCATGATCCCAGGGTCTTGGGATCGAGCCCCATATCGGGCTCTCTGCTCTGCAGGGAGCCTGCTTCCTCCTCTCTCTCTCTCTCTGCCTGCCTCTCTGCCTACTTGTGATCTCTGTCAAATAAATGAATGAAATCTTTAAAAAAAAAAAAAAAGATGGGTTTTTTTAAGGGTTTAATAGTTGTTTTACTAGAGTACTTACTAAGTAGTTAGGGATGATCTGTTAAAGTGAGTCCATTTATAACACAAAATATTCTAAGCATGACCTTCCTCCATATATGTGATTTTTAATTTTCAATGTGAAAAGAATTATAGTCGGACTATGCAGTAGGCCTGCTATTTATTCCGATACCTTTAATGCCATATTTAACATCACACGTTTTAAATTCTCCTTCGAATCTTAAGAGCTATCTTTATAAAAAACTATTTTTGTTATTGTTGTTTGAGGGAGAGGAAGGCCAAAACTGAAGATACTCTGAGACACCCAGTATCATTTCCTCTGTTTGGCATGCTTCAGAATCCTAGCTAAGAAAAGATGGGAGGTTGCTTTGTGGGAACAAGAAGACTGCTACATGCTTGGCAAATCAGTTTGGCCAAAGAAGATTGTAGCATAATCTCATCCTGATGGTTTTACTAAGAAGCAAAAAGTGCAAAATAATAATGTGATGATAAAAAAAATAAGTGCAGACTTGATTTCTGAACATGTATTTTAGTTAATCACACATGTTCATTTGTGGAAATCTTTGTGGGGGCCTTGTACTAATGTGATAAGCTGGGGCTAGAGCAAGAGGGATGTTGCTGCCTCCCATATAGTTATTAGTAAAATGGGGATATTGTGGTTATGTGGTACAGAAGGGGCAAGGGCACGGGAAATAAATGTATCCCATCTATCCTTGTTGATTAGAGTGACATTTTGTATTGAAGAATACAGATGTGCTTTGACTCAACACTCTAGACATGTTCCTGAAAAGTTGTATATAAGTTGATTGTTTTGTTGTTAGTGAAATCTGAATTCTATGCTATATTTTCAGAATTCCTTCACTTTCATTTCTTTTTTTTTTTTTTAAGATTTTATTTATTTATTAGTTAGAGAGAGAGAGAGCACAGGCAGACAGAGAGACAGGCAGAGGCAGAGGGAGGAGCAGGCTCCCTGCGGAGCAAGGAGCCCAATGTGGGACTCCTTCCCAGGACGCTGGGATCATGACCTGAGCCAAAGGCAGCCGCTTAACCAACTGAGCCACCCAGACGTCCCTTCACTTTCATTTCTGATTGACCTTTAATTGGCAGAGGTTTCTCAGACTTTAATTCTTAATTTCTCCACTATTTCTTACCTCTACTGTAGCCAAGCCCTGCTTTGTTAATCCTAACACATGTTTACTGGTTATGATTTTTAAATTCCTTTATTAGTGAAAAATGTTTCTTCTACCATATTAACTTAAGCTGTGCAAATCTGTATTTCTGTTATTCCATATATTTGCTGGTATTACTATTCTATAATAATAGTAACGATATCAGCACACATTGAGCATTTACCATGTAGTAGGCATTGTTCTAGTCTAAAGCACCTTCATGTATTCATTTGTTCAAATCTCACCATTTCATGAGGTAGATATTATCCTTTTGTTTTACAGATGGAGATAAATGCAACTCTCTTAAGTTTATACAATCAGTAAGTGGTAGAGTCCCCTTATACCAGGGTTTCCTAAATGAGGTCCACAATTGTAATTGAGTCAAACTTGGAAGGCTTTATGGAAGTGGTCTGCCTATATTCCATTTTCTGCCTATATGCCATTAACTAGAACTTAGTAACATGGTGGCACCTAACTGCAAGGGAGGCTGGGAAATGTAGTCCAGTTGTATACATAGGAGGAAAATGGGAATGCTTTGGTAAATAGTTAAGCAGTCTCTGGCCATATGACCAAACTAGTAAACATACAATTCTATAACTTGTGAAAAATGCTAAAAAATAAAACAAGATGTATGAGTGAGAATAATGGAGTCAAGGTGGGGAGCAATTTCAGGAAAGTCCTTCCTAATAATAAGATTTAAACTGAGAGCTGCAAAATGAAAAGACAAAGAGTGGTAGAAGAAAGAACATGCAGCACACCATAGAACATATTAAAGAGTTAGCATTTAATCTTAATAGCAGTGGAAAGGCATGATATTTTAGTATTTCTAACAGGATATTAAAACAGGACTCTTGCTGACTAACTGATTCAACTGACTTTCAAGGACCCCCACATTGCAAAGTGAGGTGTTAGAGTCTGATCATTCGTGGCAGAATTACAGAGAAAGTGCTAAAAACCAGTTCTGTGTGTCCTTATTCCCCTACCTATCTTAGGGGGATAAAACTGAAGGGACTGAGAAGCTAGTTGAGATTTAGAAGTTTCCCACAGAAAAATTTTTCAGCGCATTGTGAGTTTTCCCAACACCCATAGGAAACCAGTGGTACAGGTGTTTTACTTTACCTCAGGCTTATTGAGGAAGGCTTTAAGTGGAGAAGATGGAGAGTTTGACTTGTAGCCCCTGATTCCATGAAACACAGAAATACTTGGAAAACAGTTTACTGGCATCAGAATAAAGAATAGTGTTTGGAAAATAACTATAATCTCTTCATTGGCATCTTAAAGAAATCCTTGGTGGGAGTATGTGCCTGGGTTACTTAAAACGGGATCATTTCCAAGAGGCCTTCTGCCTAAACCAGACTACCTTAACCAAAAGAAGCTACAGGTGTCCCATCAGAGGCTGAAGGTGAGGCTGGGCTTCCTGCGTAAGTGTCCAGTTCAGGTAGAGGTTTTGCCTACTTCAAGGAAGCTAGAGTCAGGGGAATTCACAGCAGGATATCCAAGGTGCTCATAAAACCAACCCCGAGAGCAGGAGTCAACTTTAAACACCTCCCACAGCCAGAGTATACCAGAGCTAGATTACAATTGTGCCTGTCAAAGACCTACCCCTTATCTCTCCCTTCTCTGTCCCCTCCACCCCTGGCTGACCAAAGGCCAGCAGAGAGAATGAAGGTTTGCTGATCCTTGCTGCAAAGAACTCTAGCCGGAGCAGTTTGGGTGAGTAGGAGGAGGAAGCATTAACTGCAATAAAATTCAGAGTTTGAACTAAGACACCGGACTGGGCATTTTTATTATTGAACTGAGACTACTTTGTGACTAATAAGAAGAATTTTGATTAACTGAGCGTACCAGAAATGTCAAGGGACTTTCCCTAGCATTAGGAAAGAACCTTTCTGCCAAGCTGATTTGATCAGGCTTTTGGGAAGAAAAGAAGAAAGCTGTTTCCTGTTCTCACCTTAAGAGAGTTTCTGGTCCTGCGTAAAGGTTACTTGTTTTAAATACTCACACTGGCTGCTGAGTGGCTATCAGACTATATAGGCTGACAGGTGTGAATGCAGTGGGTGAGTTAGGGGGTGATTGCTGGCTTCCCCACCTCCTTAGTTGTGTGACTTGGGGCAAATCACTGAACTCCTCTGTGCCTCATTTTCCCCATCTTTGAGTGTTGAGGTACCAGAACACTTGACAGTGTTGCTGAGAAGAATAAATGAACAAACATTTAAGTGTTTAGAGGACTGCTTGACCTGAAGTAAGTATCATGATGTATTTGTTATTTTTACTTTAAGAATTATTGTTGTAGCAGCCCAAATGACAGATATCAGAGACCTGAAAAGTTTATGATATATTTTCTTTTTTTAAATATGTTATTTATTTATTAGAGAGAGAGAGAGAGAAAGAAAGAGAGCACAAGCTGGGGGAGGGGCAGAAGGAGAAGGAGGAACAAACTCCCCTCCGAGCAGGGAGCCCGACTGACTCTGAGCTTGATCCCAGGACCCTGAAGGTAAATCCTTAACCAACTGAGCCTCCCAGGTGCCCCATGATATATTTTAAAATTATAGTCAATAGGAATTTGTAGGGGATGATTGCATATGGAGAATAAGGTAGACGGAGAGGGCAAGAATTACTCCCAGGTTTCTAGCTTGAATATTTGCACGGAATTGAGATTATTGAGATTGAAAAGGACAGACATTGCATACAGTCTTCATAAAGATTCCTGGTTGCTGATGCTTTTGAAGTCTGCATTTTAATAGCATTGAAAGATTTGGGTACCACAGTAGTTTTTCCAAAATTGAAAATGCTCTAAAACAAAATCACCTTCTGACCCTTGCCCCACCATTTTAGAAAATGGGGCAGGGTGGGTAGGTAATTGTGTGATAACACAGTTTTTCTTACAAGAACCAAGAATGACTTCAATGGGCAGTCAATCTTTGTAAAATAAATGTTGTCAGAAAAAATGGCATAATATTAACAATTCTAAAACTAGCATTGTTATCTTTGACAGCTGTCCTCCAAAATTTAATTGTTCTATGTTTGATAAACTCAATAAATTACATAATAAACTTATCCAATGGGGGATACAATACAGTTTTCGATTTTTTTTCAAAAGCTCACACGCAAATACACAGATAAAATTTTAGCACTTACTGTTTTAAGTGACTTTAATGGTTTGTCACCTTACCTTTGCTGTAGGTAAGTTGATCTTTATAAGCAAGGTAATGGCTTTCCCATCCTAGAGATACACTGTGGAGATAAAGGAAGCTTTTGTTCTTTGGTATTAACTGGTACTATGTTCTTCTCTGCCCTGTGGCAACAAGATCAGTGTTGAGAACCAGAATTTCTCTTCTGCCTGAGGTCTTGCTGATAGTGTCTTTATCAACTTCTCCAGCCTTGCTAGGGACTGGAAGAACATTGCTATCAGATGCCAGGGCTAACCAATGAGTAAGTGGCTAAGGACTTTTATCCCAGGCTTTGTGTTTTGTAGAACCTTTTGTAGATAAGCATAACCCCTCATTATCATAACTTTCCTCCCAGTTCTTGACAGCACTGCAGAAGAAGATTCTGTGTCCTTCAGGGCCCTGTGAGAGTGAGAAGAAGCAGGTTGTTCCCTGAGCCCTTGATGTCTAAGGTTACACCATCAACCAGGGCTGGGCATCATTTTGGTTTAATGATTACAGTATTCCTGTTGTAACAAATATTCTTTCAGGTAAAACTACTAAATCTCCTATTTAATGACAGATGTTGGGTTTGGCATTTTACTTTCGCTTTTGGCAAACATAAAGAAGCAAAGGCAACTCACATGATCTAAAAAGGAAAAAATGAAGTCAAATGCTAAAATACTAGCCTAATTCTCTAGCAGGTTGATATGAGATGAGGCCTTTGCTTTCAAGTAGAAACTTTTGCATAATAGAATGACACTTTGAAATCCATACAGGTATATAGGAAGTTAAAGTGCTTAAAACCAAATGTTTGATGTTATTTCATCTCATTTTACTTTTTAAAAAGATTTATTTGAGAGAGAGTGAGAGAGAGCAAGAATCTGAAGCAGTCTCCATGCTGAGTGTAGAGCAGGGCTCTACAACAGTGAAATCCTGATCTGAGCCAAAACCAAGAACTGAAACCAACCACTTAGACTGAGCCACTCACGTGACCCCATTTTACCTTTTATAGCCATTGTGATCAGCTGGAAGCACCTGCTCTGAAAATTACCAAAGTCAGCAATATCTTGGCCTTAAGGAGATAGTGCTTTGGGAACCTACTGGATATTTGTTTCCACGCTAGAGGAAAACTAGATCTGTTTATTCTTTTTCTTCTTTTTAATTTATTTCCCTCCAATTTTTTATCAAAATCATACATGTACATGACAAAAATAAAACAGAGCTGAGGAATTTACACTGAAAAACAACAGCTCTCTGTCCCTACTTCTCAATCTTCCTTCTCAGAGGCAAATAACCTTCCTTTATTTAGTAAAAAGATTAAAATTATATTTAATAATTATTGATTTTTACCCTTTTATTCCTTTAAACTATCTCCTAAGAAGTTATAACTGCAAGTAATCTGGTCTGTATCCTTCAAGTCTTTGTTCCTATGCTTATAACAAACATGTATACACACATGGAGGTATCACCTACTTTTAATAACATTTTCTTTTGAATAGTCCATGAAATTACTACTCAACTTACAACTTATAAGCTGTTGCTGCCATTTCTTGACTTCCCAACTAAAAAAACAACAACTATTTGCTGCCTGTAATAAAAACAAGGATTTAACTGTCCTTTCTTGAATTTTGATAGTTTCATTTATATTTTTAAATAATATACTCAAACCTCTAGGTTTTGTCTCAACAGCCTTACGTAATATCTCTTGATTCTTAAGCTATATTTATTCATTTAATGATTATTTTTTGAGTACCTGCTATGAGGGTAGGCACTATTCTAAGTTCTCAAGGATCAAAACAAAGATCCCAGCCTCGTTGGCCTGTACATTCTATTGGGGGAAGGGATGTTGAGACACATAAATTATATAGTAGACACTGATATGTTTAATAGAAAAAAAAGTAGAATAAGATTTTTTTTAAAAGATTTTATTTATTTGACAAATACACATTACAAGTAGGCAGAGAGGCAGGCAGAGAGAGGAGGAAGCAGGCTCCCCGCTGAGCAAAGAGCCCGATGTGGGGCTCGATCCCAGGACCCTGGAATCATGACCCGAGCCGAAGGCAGAGGCTTTAACCCACTGAGCCACCCAGGTGCCACAAAAGTAGAATAAGATTAAGAGGAATCAGGAGTCAGGGAGGTGGGAGTAACAATTTTAAACTGGGTGGTCAGATTTGGCCTCAATGAGAAGTGATGTCTGAGGCAGGGGGGTAGTTATCTACGTGAATATCTTAGGGAAAAGAGTTCAGGCAGAAGAAAGAGCAAAGGCCTCTTGCTTTTCTCAGGCAAGAGCATGCCTGGCACATTCACAGATTGGCAGGAAGGCTGGTATGGCTAGAATGGAGTGAGCAAAGGGCCCTGTGGTGGATGACGAGCTCAGAGAGCTAACAGAGGATGACATGACATAGGTGGTATAGGGACAAATATAAGGACTTTTCACTTTTACTCCGGGTGCAATGGGAAGCCACTGAAAGGTTTTGAGCAGAGAATAATACAGTCTCACTTGCATTTAGAAGGATTTTTATAGCTTCCAAGGGTGGCGCCTAGGTGGCTCAGTCAGTTAAGCATCCAACTCTTGATTTTTTTTTTTTTTTAAAGATTTTATTTACTTATTAGTTAGAGAGAGCGAGCACAGGCAGAGAGGCAGAGGGAGAAGCAGGCTCCCCGCCGAACAAGGAGCCCAATGTGGGACTCAATCCCAGGACGCTGGGATCATGACCTGAGCCGAAGGCAGCCGCTTAACCAACTGAGCCACCCAGGCGTCCCCCAACTCTTGATTTTAACTCAGGTTGTGATCCCAGAGTCGGAGGACTGAGTCCTGCTTCTGGCTCCACTCTCAGCTCAGAGGGCTTGTCCATCCTCTGCTCCTCCCCCTGCTCACTCTCTCTCTCTAATAAGTAAGTAAGATCTTTAAAAGAAAAAAAAGAAAGAAAGAAAGAAAGAAGGATTCGTTTAGCTTCCGTGTTAAGAGTAAGTATAGGAAGGCATTGGAGGAAGCAGGGGTATGGATTGGGAGGCTATTGCAGCAACCCAGACACAGATGAAGGTAGTTCTGAGCAGTGAGTCCTTGTGGAGTTGGTGAGAAGTAGTCACATTCTGGACATACTTTGATGAGAATATCTGCTCTTTGCTTTCTTCCACCTTCTACCTTTCTACCTTCCACATTCTGTCATCCATACTTTTGTTTTTACGTTTTCAAGGTTAATGCCAAGTTCATTCTTTATTGTAACCTCTCTTTCATGTGTTTATAGGTCAATCCTGAAAGTTAACAATCAACACTTTCCTACTTAATTATTGTTCATTGCATAGCCAAATAATGTGCAAAAATTACATTTAAACAGAAGTAGGTCCAAGGTCATGACCTCTGGACTCCTTGAAGAAGAATGTTCTAGTGTCCACACTAAATAAATTTTGTTTTTATAATTTCAGAAATTGCTTAAAATTGTGCCACATTTTAGCGGTCTTCTTCTTTTTTTAAAAGATTCTTATTTATTCATTTGTCAGAGAGAGAGCACAAGCAGGGGGAACGACAGGCAGAGGGAGAGGGAGAAGCAGGCTCCTTGCTGAGCAAGGAGATTGGTGCTGGATGGAATCCTAGGACCTTGAGGTCATGATCTGGGTCAAAGGCAGATGCTTAATGGACTGAACCAGTCAGGTGTATCAGCTGTCTTCCTTTTTTTTAATCATGATTTTTTTTTTTTAGAGAGAGGGGAAAGGGAGAGAGAGATCATGAGTTTGCAAGTGCCAGTAGAGGGCAGGAGTAAGGGGCATTGGAAGAGGAAGAGAGAATTTTAAGCAGACTCCATGCCTAGCACAGAGCTGGATGTAGAGCTCAAACTCACAACCCTGGGATCATGACCTGGGCTGAAATCAAGAGTGAGATGCTTAACTGACTGAGCCAGCCAGGTGCTCCTATCATGAATTTTTAAAAATGTAATTTTTGGGATGCCCGATGGCTCAGTTAAGCGTCAGCCTTCGGTTCGGGTCGGGATCCCAGGGTCCTGGGATTGAGTCCCACATTAGGCTCACTGCTCAGTGCAGAGCCTGCTTCTGCCTCTCCCTCTACTGTTCCCCCTGCTTATGCTCTGTCTCTGTCAATTAAATAAAGTGTTTGAGAAAGATTTTTATTATTTCCAGGGTAGCCTGGAATTTCCAATTGTCTTTTCTTGTATCTTGTTGAAAAAAAATACACGTTTTCTTTATCATATTACTGATACTATCCATTTCCATAATAATTATATCTTTTGCACAGACTACATTTCATTTTTCTTCATTGCACTTGAAGACATTGCACTTGAGGCCCACTGACTCCTTCTGATTTAGATTGTAAACCCTATGCACAGCCTCACCCTGGAATTGTTTTGCATTAGGCGCCCGGGTTAGTTCCAGCATTTTTATATTCCACAACTCTTTCTTTGTTGGTTTCCACCCCATTTCTCTAGAATATATTAGACAAATTTGGGGGGCACCTGGGTGGCTCAGTCAGTTAAGCATCTGCTTCAGCTCAGGTCATGATCCTGAGATCATGGTCCTCTGTCCTGGGATCGAGCTCTGTATTGTGCTCCCTGCTCAGTGGAGAGCCTGCTTCTCCCTCTCCCTTTACCCCTCTCTACCCCCCACTCCTGCTCTCTTGCTTGCTTGCTTCACTCCTGGTTTCTCTATCTGAAATAAATAAATAAGCAAATAAACAAACAAATAATTTTTAGAAAAACAACAAATTTTCATCAGAAAACACAGAGGGGAGATGAAATTTCTGAGTACTTATAAATCTGAACATGTTTTTAGTATGCCTTCATGTTGATTTATAGTTTATCAGAGCACAGAATTCTGTATTCAAACATTTTATTGTCCTCAGAATTGTGAAGGTTTGGTTCCACTATCTTCTGGTACAAGAATTATTGACAAGCAGTTGATATTAGTTTACTGTTGTTCCTCAGTAAGTGACCTTTTTTGCTCTTCTTCTCTAAAGGCTTTAAAAGATTTTCTCCTCTCATTTTCACTGCAGTATCATCCACAATAGCCAAGATGTGGAAACAACCTAAATGTCCACTGACGGATGAATGGATTAAAAAAAAAACATTAAAAAAAAAAAGGACAATGGAACATTATTCAACCATAAGAAAGAAGGAAATCCTGACACATGTGACAACATGGGTGAATGTTGAGGACATTATGCTAACGGAAGTAAGCCAGTCACAGAAGGTCAGACACTGCATGGTATCTAAAGTAGTGAGATTCATAGAAGCGGGGAGAATGGTGGTTACCAGAGGCTGGAAGGAGGGGAAAGTTGGGGAATTGAGTATTGGGTATAAAGTTCCAATTATGCAAGATGAATAAATTCTAGAGAATAAATTCTAGAGATCTGCTGAACAACATTGTGCCTATAGTTAACAAGCCTATAGTCTATTGTACATTTAAAAATTTGCTAAGAAAAAAAAATAAAAATTTGCTGGAAGGGCACCTGGGTGGCTGAGTCATTAAGAGTCTGCCTTCAGCTCAGGTCATGATCCCAGGGTCCTGGGATCGAGCCCCATGTCAGGCTCCCTGATCAGCAAAAATTATGCTTCTCCCTCTCCCACTCCCCCTGCTTTTGTTCCCTTTCTTACTGTGTCTCTTTGTGTCGAATAACTAAATAAAATCTTTTTTAAAAAATTTGTTAAGGACGCCTGGGTGGCTCAGAGGGTTAAGCCTCTGCCTTCGGCTCAGGTCATGATCTCAGGGTCCTGGGATTGACTCCCGCATTGGGTTCTCTGCTCAGTGGGGAGCCTGCTTCCCCACCCCCTCTCTCTGCCTGCTTGTGATCTCTCTCTGTGTCAAATAAATAAATAAAATCTTTTAAAAAAATTTGTTAAGAAAGTGGATCTCGTGTGTTCTTACCACAATTAAAAAATTTAACTAAAAAAATCTCTTAATATTTGGTGTTTTAAAATTGTGTTGTTATGTCTAGATGATCTTTTTTTATTCATTTAGCTTGGCACTCATTTATCTCCTTTACTAGGAATATTTATGTCATTCCTTAACTCTGGAGGATATACATACGTACATATATGTACGTATGTATACATACATATATGTATGTATGTGTATCCTTCAGTACATGTATATGTCCTCTGGAAGATATCTCCTCCTGTGTACGGAGGCTATAGATATAGTTATATAGATACAGGAGGATATATATATAGCCTCCTGTATATGTACATATCTTCCTGTGTATGTGTGTGTATATATATATATATATATATATATATATATATATATATATACCTCCTCCAGAGTTAAGGAATGGCATATACATATGTCAAACTTTATGGAAGTTTTCACATATATATGGAAAACTTTAATTTTAGATGACATATATTATGGAGGGCTAAAAAAATTTAAGGACTACTTGTTTTCTTTTTTTTTTTCCTTAACAAAATAGAATTCACTATGTGGAAGACTCTTGGTATGTAAATGTTTAACCATTTTTGATAAATTAGAATGAAATCTAGTGTGATCATGATTATTGAATGAATTTGTTTGGAAAGTTTTATTTTATTTATGAATTTTAAAAAATCAAGGTAACTATAAACTTGACGGGTTTATTCAACTTTTCACTATGTTGTTTTGTTATTCACTATAACATTTGTGACCCAGGAAGAATTACATTGACTAACATGACAAATTCTACAGGCATTTTGTTTCCAAGTGAGTTGTATAAATTTAATTTTTGCTGAAGATTGCATGTTGAATCAATGTTATGTCCTCATACCACTTCTTGAGAAGGAAGTTCTGATTTGAAATTATATCATTTCCTTTAAAATGAAGGGCAATGCTTAGTTAAATAAGATGTTGATGACATCTTTTTAAACCATTTCCTCTCCACTATGTCTTATTAAAATAAAATCTGTAACTCATTTTGAAAATGCTATCAGGATTTCCAATAAACCATATATTTTTTAAATATTTTATTTATTTATTTGACAGATAGAGATCACAAGTAGGCAGAGAGGCAGACAGAGAGAGAGAGGAGGAAGCAGGCTCCCTGCCAAACAGAGAGCCCAATGCAGGGCTCAATCCCAGGACCCTGGGATCATGACCTGAGCCGAAGGCAGAGGCTTTAACCCACTGAGCCACCCAGGTGCCCCTCCAATAAACCATATATTAGAATTAACTGAATTTATGTAACTTTTCCACTTGTATATCTTTTTCTACCATTTGTGTCCAAATCCAGTTACTCAGCTTAACTGAAAATTTTCTGAGTATATTGGTGTACCATCTTTACATTACTCAGTAAATATTTTGATGAATTCATTTAGTGACTGAAAACCTCCTTTAATTTACTGTATGAGAATTAATCACACATTGCTTCTAGGACAAAATAAAACAAAATAATAACAACATAATATATAATATATAAATATATATAAACATAAATATGTTTTAAAGGCTATTTTTTTCTTGCCTATTTTATCTTTTGGAACTTATATTTGCTGGATATTGAATCTTTGGGATTTGTTTTATCTTTTCTCTAAAGTTTTCTCTCATTTTATCTTTTGCTTTATGTCTTAGGAGTGGTTCTAGACTTTGGTTTTTTAACTCTTCCACTGATTTTTAAAATTTTCAGCAATTATACATTTTAACTTCTAAGTCTTCTTTTGGACTTTTATTTTGGTTGTTGTTGGGAAGGTTAGGATGAGATGTAGGCGCATCCAGTCTGAACTTGGTAGAAGCAATATCTTTTCAAATTCCTCTGATAGTGCTAATTTAAAAACTTTAAAGCTAATTTTTCTCTTCTAATAATCTCTACTCTTTCCCTAAGATTAGTGCATGTACTATTTATCTCAGTCTTCCTCTTATGTTGCTTGTTTTCTCACTTGAGATCTTGAGTTGCTCATCATGTTTAAGAATGGGACTGTTCTCGGGGCGCCTGGGTGGCTCAGTGGGTTAAGCCGCTGCCTTCGGCTCAGGTCATGATCTCAGGGTCCTGGGATCGAGTCCCGCATCGGGATCTCTGCTCAGCAGGGAGCCTGCTTCCCTCTCTCTGCCTGCCTCTCTGCCT
>ML103282.1:69502-91220 GCA_003697995.1 Taxidea taxus jeffersonii
GGGGCGCCTGGGAGGCTCAGTGGGTTAAGCCGCTGCCTTCGGCTCAGGTCATGATCTCAGGGTCCTGGGATCGAGTCCCGCATCGGGATCTCTGCTCAGCAGGGAGCCTGCTTCCCTCTCTCTGCCTGCCTCTCTGCCTACTTGTGATCTCTCTCTGTCAAATAAATAAAATCTTAAAAAAAAAAATGGGACTGTTCTTGATAGCTTTATAGGAGTTTCTTACTATTATATATAGATCTATCTTCCTGTGGGATGGCTCTGTGTACATGGGAGGGATCACTGATTATGGGAATGCCAGTTACCCAGATAAGCTTCCAAATTGCAATGGCTTTACACAATAGATTTGTTTCTCATCTGGGTCATAGTACAATGCAAATGCCCCTGATAGGAAGATGGGCTTTCTTGCATGTGATCATTCAGAGGCCCAGAATTGTTTCCCCTAATACCTCCTTGAGCCTAAGTGACTTCTGCTTCCAGCTGCCAGAAGAATAAACAAGAAAGTGAAAGGTCACACCTACTTTCTCAAAAACCCTGGCTAGAAGTGATACACTTCCCTTCTACTCACATTCTACTAGTTAGATAACCACACCTGGCTGCAAGAGAGACTGGAAAACAAGGTCCCTGGCTATGCACCCATTTCCCAGAAATATATCATCCTGAAGAATGAGGAGCATAAGTTCTTGGTGGCTGGCCAGCCACTGCTTCTATAAATAGATTTAACCACTGTTTTCCTTCATTTTAGCATAAGAATTTTGGATTTTTAGGGGGGAGTTTTGGCACTCCAAAATGCAAGACTAGAGAGAGCTTTACTTGGGGCACTGGCACCCAGCCTGAGCATTCCTGATTCTCCTCAGTTTGTTCAGTTTTTTTATGACAAAAACCTTTTTGGGGGGAGGCCGGGGGGAGCAGCAGTCCAGTGCTCATTGGTATTCCATGTATTAGAAATGGGAAAGGAGGATAGGGAGTGTTGATTGGTGTGTGGTGCGGTCATGTATTAGACACAATTTCAATGAATCCCTCTGTTTTAGCCTCCCCTCTGATTCCTGCTCTCTGATGCACCTGGCAACTCTGGAGCTTCTGAGGGTTTCTGCCAGGAGACTGACCTTCTCCTACACTGAGTGTCCTTCCTGTATATTCTGGACTGTCTGTTCTCTATTATCTAACCACAGGTTTTTAGCCTTTTTCCATTTTCCACATATTGGCTTTAATCTCTCATCTACTTCTGTTCTCTTTATTGCTCTGCCTTTGTTCCTGTGTTATCTTTAGGTCTCAAAAGATAGGAAGCTAGGGTAGACAAAGACTTTTTTTTTCTTGGATTTATTGTTTTGAACTTGAGGCACCAGAACTGTGTCTTGAGGAGGAAAATCCCGTGTTTTCTTATAGGAACCATTTGAGTATTTTTCCAGAGTTCTCCAGAGTTTCATTTATTTACATTCTTTTTTTTTTTTTTTTTTTTTAAAGAGAAAGGGGAGAGAGGGAGGGTGTGATGAGCAGAGGGAAAGAGAGAGAGAATCCCAAGCAGGCTCCATGCCCAGCATGGAGCCCAACTCAGGGCACTATCTCACAACCCTGAGATCATGACCTGAGCTGAAATCAAGTCAGATGCTTAACTGACTAAGCCACCCAGCATCCCTGCATTCTTTAAATTTCTTGGTAATATAACTTTACTCTCTGCTTAGTTGTTTTTATTTTAATTTCAGTATAGTTAACATACAGTGTTATATTAGTTTCAGGTGTACTATATAGTGATTCAATAATTCTATACATTACTTGGGACTCATCACGGTAAGTGCACCTTTAATCCCCATCACCTATTTCACCCATCCCCCCACTGCTACCTCCCCTCTGGTAACCACCAGTTTGTTCTCTGTAGTGGAGTTTGTTTCTAGATTCTCTGTAGTGAAGAGTCTGTTTCTTGATTTGTCTCTTTTTTCTCCTTTGTTCATTTGTTTAATTTCCTAAATTCCACATATGAATGAAATCATATAGTATGCAAATGGTAAGATTTCAATCTTTTTTATGGCTGAGTAGTATTTTTGTGTGTGTATATATATATAATATGTATATTATATATCTATACTACTTCTTTATCCATTCATCTATCTATGAACACTTGAACTGCTTCTGTAATTTGGCTATTGTAAATAATGCTGCAATAAATATATTATTTAATCATAAGTAATATAATATAAAAATATAAGAATGCATATATCTTTTTGACTTAATGTTTTTGTATTCTTTGGGTAAATACCCAGGAGTGGAATCACTGGATCATATGGTAATTCTATTTTTAATTTTTTGAGAAACCTCTCTACTGTTTTGCATCATGACTGTACCAATTTGCATTTCCACCAATAGTGCATGAGGGTTCCTTTTTCTCCACATTCTTGCTAACACTTGTTTCTTGTGTTTTTCATCTTGGCCATTCTGATGGGTGTGAGATATCTCATTGTAGATTTTTAAACACATTTATTTATTTAAATAATCTCTACCTCCCAATGAGGGGCTCAAACTCACAACCCCAAGGTCAAAAGTCACGTGTTCTTCTGAATGAGCCAGACAGGAGCCCCTCTCCTTGTAGTTTTGATTTACATTTCCCCGATGATGATGATGATGATGTTCATCTTTTCATGTCTTTTGGCTATCTGTATGTCTTCTTTGAGGCAATGTATGCTCATGTCTTCTGCCCAGTTTTTAATTGGATAATTTGTGTGTGTGTTGATTTGTATATGTTCTTTACATAAAAGAACTGACTATTTTGGTACTAACCCTTTATTGGGTATGTCCTGAGTAAATATCTTCTCCCATTTAGTAGGTTGTCTTTCAGTTTTGTTGATTATTTCCTTTGCTGTGCAGAAACTTTTTATTTTGATGTAATCCCAATAGTTTAGTTTTGCTTTTGTTTCCCTTGACTGAGGAGACATATCTAGAAAAATGTTGCTACAGTTGATGTCAGAGAAATTGCTTACTACCTATGCCCTATGCTTTCTTCTAGGATTTTGATGGTTGCAAGTCTCACATTTAGGTCTTTGATCCATTTGAGTTTATTTTTTGCATTATGTGAGAAAGTGGTCCAGTTTCATTCTTTTACATGTAGCTGTCCAATTTTCCCAACACCATTAGTTGAAGAGACTGTCTTTTTCCCATTGCACACTCTTACCTCCTTTGTTTAAGATTAATTAACCATAGAATCATGGATTTATTTCTGGGCTCTCTATTCTATTCCACTGATTTGTCTATTCTTGTACCAGTACCATACTCTTTTTATTACTACAGCTTTATACTATATCTTTATATTATACTATATCTACATACTATCTATATCTTTATAGTACATCTTTATTCTGTATCTGTGATTGTGATACCTCCAGTTTGTTCTTTTCAAGATTACTTTGGCTATTCAGGATCTTTTGTGATTCCATGCAAATTTTATGATTATTCATTCTACTTCTGTAAAAAATGCTGTTAGTATTTTGATAGGGATTGCATTAAATCTACCAACTGTTTTGTGTAGTATGGACATTTTAACAATTTTTTTTTCTCTCAATCCATAAGCATGGACTATCCTTCCATTTGTTTGTATCATCTTCAATTTCTTTCAACAATGTTTCTTAGTTTTCAGAGTACAGTCTTTCACCTCCTTGGTTAAGTTTATTCCTAAGTATTTTATTATTTTTGGTGCAATATTAAATGGGATTTTTTCTTAATTTCTCTTCTGCTTTATTATTAGTGTATAGAAATGCAACAGATTTCTGTATATTGATTTCTGCATCTAGTAGTTTTTTTGGTGGCATCTTTAGGGTTTTCTTTACATAGTATCATGCTATCTGCAAATAGTGAAAATTTTATTTCTTCCTTAACAATTTTGATTCCCTCTCTTTCTTAGATTTGTTTATTTATTTTAGAGACAGAGAACACAAGTGAGTGAGAGTGGTGGGGGAAAGGGATAGGGAGAGAGAAGCCCAAATGGACTCTCTGCTGAGCACTGAGTCCAATGTGGGCTTTGATCTCAGGACCCCAAGATCATGATCTGAGCTGAAATCAAGATTTGGACCCTTAACTGACTGGGTCACCCAGGTACCACTTTACTTTCTTTTCCTTATCTGATTGCTGTGGCTGGGGCTTCCTATACAATGTTGAATAAAAATGATGAGAGTGGCATCCTTGTGTTGTTCTTGATCTTAGGGGAAAAGCCCTCAGTTTTTCACCACTGAGTATAATTTTAATATAATTTTTCATAGCTTTTGTTATGTTGAGATATGTTCCCTCTAAACCTACTTTGTTGAGGGTTTTTATCATGAATGGGTGTTGTATTTTGTCAAGTGCTTTTTCAGCATCTATTGAAATGATCATACGGTTTTTTAATCCGGTCTCTTGTTGATGTGAAGTATCACATTGATTGATTTACAAGTATTGAACCATGCTTTCATTCCCGGAATAAATTCCACTTGATCATGGTGAATAACCTTTTTATGTATTGATGGATTCAGTTTGCTAATATTTGGTTGAAGATTTTGCATCTATGTTCATCAGAGATATTGGCCTGTAGTTCTCTTTTTTGTAGTGTCCTTGTCTAGTTTTCCTAACAAGGTAATGTAGGCCTCACAGAATTAATTTGGAAGTTTTCCTTCCTCTTCTATTATTTGGAACAGTTTGAGAAGAACTGATATTAATTCTTCTTTAAATGTTTGGTAGAATTCACTTATGAAGCTATGTGGCCCTGAACTTTTGTTTTTTGGGAGTTTTTTGATTACTGACTCAATTTCATTGCTGCTAATTAATCTGTTCAAATTTTCTATTGCTTCTTGGTTCAATTTTGGGAAGTTATATGTTTCTAGAAATTTATCCGTTTCTTGTAGATTGTCTAAGTTGTTGGCATATAATTGCTAATAGTATTCTATTATAATTGTTTGTGTTTCTGTAGTGTTGATTCTTATTTCTCCTCTTTCATTTCTGATATTTTTCTTTGAGTTCTCTCTCCATTATTATTATTTTTTCAATGAGTCTGGCTAAAGGTTTATCAATTCTATTGATCGTTTCAAAGAACCAGCTCCTTGTTTCATTGACCTGTTCCATTGTTTCTTAGTTTCTATTTTATTTCTGCTCTAATCTTTATTATTTCCTTCCTACTACTGGTTTTGGTTTTTGTTTGTCATTCTTTTTCTGGCTCTTGTGGATGTAAAGTTAGGTTGTTTATTTGAGATTTTTCTTGCTTATTGAAGTAGGCCTGTGTATTTATAAAATTTCCTCTTAGAACAGCTTTTGCTGCATCCCAAAGATTTTGGACCATTGTGTTTTCATTTTCATTTGCCTCCATGTGTTTTTTTTTTTTTAATTTTCTTTTATTTTTTAAAAGATTTTATTTATTTATTTGACAGACAGAGATCACAAGTAGGCAGAGAGGCAGGCAGAGAGAAAGAGGCAAGCAGGCTCCCCACTGAGCAGAGAGCCCTATGCGGACCCCAGGACCCTAGGGTAATGACCTGAGCTGAAGGCAGAGGCTTTAACCCACTGAGCCACCCAGGCGCTGCCCCCCCCTTTTTTAAATTTTAAAAGCCAGATACATTTTTAAGAGATGATGCCTACAATAAGTAAATTATGTAGTGATGGAACATTAAAAAAAGTTGATGAACAATAGGCACATTCTAAGAGTTCCGGAGTAGAAAGAACAGAAGCGCTCTTTTTGGTTTGGTTTAAAGTAGGAGAAAAGGGAAACAGGTGTGTTGAAATTATTTTTCAGGTGAAGGTTTCTGTCAATTGAAGCATTAACATTGGCTTCTTTCTCCCTGCTCCAAAGCAGTCTTTTCTTTCATTGGCTTCGGAGATGTGTTTAGTCTTCCTCTGTGTAGAGGTGATACATCAGGGCTACCACCAGTGCTGAGATGGCTGGGATCACCCAGCTGGTCCACCAGCTGGAATTAGAATCAATAGTAGTAATGACAGTTTCTGAAGGCTTAGTTATCTACTCTGTCATCTGGATGAAGTTCCTCAGTGATTTATGTTTTGGACAATTCTCGACCATCTGTAGAGTGTCCCACATCCTCAGAACTTTCAGTCACATCCCCTCCAGCCTATTCCCTTGATACTTCTCCCCCACCAAGATGCTCCTCTAAAAATTTGGTCAAATTGTACACCTTGTGGTGCAGAATCAATCAGGAGCTCTTGCTGTGGTTGTGATTCTGGATCTCTTGCAGGGTGTGGTACTTCATAGTCTGGTCCAACTGCTTGGCCATTTCAGAACATGGCAAGCCTTAGACCAGGAGACACCAGCTGAGCCTGGAGGAGCAAGAGCACACATCTCAGCTAGTGGGGCCCAGGGCATTCATGGGGTCTTGGCCTTGTGCCCTGCCTCCATGTAATTTTTTATTTCTTCCTTGATTTCTTGGTTGGCCCATTCATTGTTTAGTAGCATATGATTTAACCTCCATGTATTTATGTTCTTCCCAGATTTTTTCTTGTGGTTGATTTCTAGTTTCATAGTGCTGTGTTTGGAAAAGATGTAGGGTATGACTTTGAACTTTTTGAATTTGTTGAGCTTTGTTTTGGGCCTAATCTATTTTGGAGAACGTTTCATGTGCACTTGAAAAGAATGTGTATTCTGCTGTTTTAGGAAGGAATGTTCTGAATATATCTGTTAGATCCATCTGGTCAATTGTGTCCAGCCACTGTTTCCTTGTTGATTTTCTATTTGGATGATCTATCCATTGATGTAAGTGGGGTACTAAAGTCCCCTCTATTTTGTGCTTCATATACTTAGATGCACCCATGTTGGGTGTATAAATATGTACAGTTGTGATATCTTCTTGTAGAATTGTTCCCCTTACTATTATATAATTTCCATCTTTGACCCTTGCTATAGTCTTTGTTTTAAGGTCTGTTTTGCCCAATATAAGTATTGCTATCAGCTTTCTTTTCACTTTCACTTGCATGATAAATATTTTTCCATCCCTTCTCTTAAATCTGCATGTGTCTAAATCTAAAAAGTATCTCTTGTAGGTCGCATATAGATGAGTTTTGCTTTTTTAATCTACTCTGTTATCCTATGTCTTTTAATTGGAAAATTTAGTCCATTTATGTTCAAAGTAATTATTGCTAGGTGAGAATTTATTGTCATTTTAATATTTGTTTTATGATTGTTTTTGTAGTTCTTCTCTGTTCTTTTCTTCTCATGCTCTCTTCCCTCATGACTTACTGGTTTTCTTTAGTGATATACTTGGATTCCTTTTTCTTTATCTTTTGCTTATCTATTATTGGCTTTTGATTTGTGGTTACCTTTAGGTTTGCATATAACATCTTCTGCATGTAGCAGTCTATATCCAGGTGATAGTTGCTTCAATTTGAATCCATTTTTTGTTCTTCTCCCCCCCCTAATATTTTAGTTATATGGTGTCATACTTTACATCCTTTTATTTTGTGAATCTCTTGACTGATTTTTTATAGCTATACTTAATTTTACTGCCTTTATGCTTTCTATCTTTCTTACTCCTACTTTCCACTCAGAGTCCCCTTTAACATTTCTTGTAAGACTGGTTCAGTGGTGCTAAATTTCTTAACTTATTTTTGTCTAGGAAACTCTTTATCTCTCCTATTCTGAATGTTAGCTTTGCTGGAGATAGTGTTCTTGACTGCAGGTTTTCCTCTTTCTTTTAAAGATTTTATGTATGTATGCATGTATGTATGTATGTATGTATGTTTTAAGAGAGAGAGAGAGCGTGAGTGGGAGAGGAGGAGTGAGAGAGACAGCAGACTCTGAGCACGGAGCCCAACACAGGGCTTGATTCCATGACCCCAAGATCACAACCTGAGCTAAAATCAAGATGTTCAACCCTGAGACACCCAGGCACCCCTGCAGGGTTTTTTCTTTCAGTACTTTGAACATATCATTCCACTCTCTTTTGACCTGAGAATTTCTCCTGAAAAATCAGCTAGTAGCCTTATAGGGTTTCCTTTGTATTTAATTGTTTCCTGGTCTCTTGCTCCTTTTGAAATTCTCTTTATTGGGGCACCTGGGTGGCTCAATAGGTTAAAGCCTCTGCATTTGGCTGAGGTCATGACCCCAGGGTCCTGGGATTGAGCCCCACATCGGGCTCTCTGCTCAGTGGGGAGCCTGCTTCCCCCTCTCTCTCTGCCTACCTCTCTGCCTACTTGTGATGTCTGTCTGTCAATTAAATAAAATCTTTTAAAAAATAAAATAAAATTCTCTTTATCACATTATCTCTTTATCACTTTTTGCTGTTTCAATTACTGTGTATCTTAGTATAGTTCTCCTTGGATGATTTTGTTCAGGGGTCCTGCCTCCTGGATCTGGATTTCTGTTTCCTACCCCAGATTCAGGGTGTTTTCAGCTATTATTTCTTCAAGAAATATTTCTACCCCCTTTTCTCTCTCTTCTCCTTGTGGGATCCCTATAATGTAAATGTTATTATGCTTTATGGTGCTACTGAATTTTCTTAGTATATTTGCATTTATTATTATTATTATTTTTCTTTCTCCTGTTTAGCTTGGTTGCTTTCTATTACTTTGTCCTTCAAGTTGCTGATCTGTTCTTCTACTTCCTCTAGTCTACCATTTTTCCATTTAGTGTAGTTTTTTTTTTAAGATTTTATTTACTTTTTTGACAGACAGAGATCACAAGTAGGCAGAGAGGCAGGCAGAGAGAGAAGGGGAAGCAGGCTCCCTGCTGAGCAGAGAGCCTGATGCGGGGCTCATCCCAGAACCCTGGGATCATGACCTGAGCTGAAGGGAGAGGCTTTAACCCATTGAGCACCCTCTTTAGTGTAGTTTTAATTGAGTTCTTCATCTCTATTTTTTTTTCTGTTTTCTACCTCTTTTAAATGGTATCACTGATGTCCTACACTCTTTTCTCAAATCCAGTGAGTACCTTTATGAACATTACTTTATATTCTCTATGAGGCATATTACTTATTTTATTTAATTTAGGCCTCTTGGTGTGATTTTGTCCTGTTAATTCATTTGTGACATATTCCTCTGTCTCCTCATTTCATCTCACTTCCTGTGTCTGTATGTATTAGGAACATTAGCTACATCTCCTACTTTTGAAGGTAGTCACCTTATGAAGAAGAGGAGCTATAGTGCTCTGCAGTACAATGTCCCCTGTTTACCAGAACCTGGTGCTTCAAGGGTATCTCCCATGTGTATTGTGTGTGACTTGCTGTTGTGGCTGAGCCACTTTTTCCTTCAGTCCACTCATCTGCAAAAGCGCACTTTGCTTGTTGTGGGCAGGATTTGGTCCTTGTGTTGTCAATGGGCCAGTCTGGTGCCACCTTGGGCTTGTCTGAGTCATACCTGGTATTTGCCAGAGATGAGGTAGCACCAAATTCTAAGGTACTTTCCCTGTGTTGTCCCCTAAGAAGCTTTTTTTGGTGGGCAGGTCCTGCATTCAGACTAGATGTCTGCCTCCAGCCCCCTGCTGGTTCCATAGTCAAACTGGAGTGTGTAGTTATCTTCCCCTTTTCCTGGGACAAGAGTCATTTTGGAGTGGTGCTGGCCCTGTTGGGCGTGTAGCATCACTTCAGATGGGCTCGGGCCAAGAAAATATTGGAGGGGTGGGTCTGCAGGAGAAAGTGGGGGCAGGACACATGGTGTTAGCAGGGTCTGCTATAGTCTGCTGCGAAGGGAACCTGTAGCTGCCTGGGAAATTCCTGCCCAGGCCTGGTTGGAGAGGGTACATTGCTAAGGCTCTTGGGTGCAGGGCTCACTGTTAACAAGGTAGGTGGAGAGTGTTGGTGCTGCACGGGTTCCCATGAGTGTCCAGATATCTAGGCTGGGGGGCAGAGGAGGGGATAAGAACTGTCAGTTCTTATCCTTGGAGATGTCTCCCAAAGACCCGTCCCTCCAGCACATGCTCTGAGATTAGTAAATAAATCTTCTTCCAGTATACTTCAGGCATTTTTCAAACTGCTGCTTCTATGCTGTATCTCAGCAGGACTATTTATTATGCTGTCTTTTTATGGTGGGGACTCCACTCTTTTGGGTCTCCCAGAACCAAGCCTGCTGGTTTTTAAATTCCCAGGTGTTAAGTCCAACTGATTGTTAGGCCTCTCTGGTTTTCAGAGCCAAATGTTATGGGGGATTTCTCTTCCCTGTGCAGATCCCCTCTATCTGGGGTGCCTTTTGTGGGGTCTGGCCCTTTCCCCTTTCTGTATCTGGCATGTTTGTCTCTCCCATGGGCAGTCCCACATGTCTGTTTGACTCCTGACCATGTCTCTGCCCTTCCTACCCTCTGTGATGGCAGCTTCTTGCTCTATATTTAGCTGTGGAAAGTCTGTTCTGCCAGTGTTTGGGTCATTTTCTGATTTATTTACAGGGATGTGGTGTTATCTAGTTGTATCTGTTTGAATAGATGAGCTTAGGATCTTCCTACTCTACCATCTTTCCCAGAAGTTCTCTGACTACTTGATTTTAAAGAGTGTCTAAATCTAACACCTCAGAACATTAGCTTTCTGGATTCTCATCAGTGAGTGCAAGCTGGCAGTCTTCCACTCCATACCTCCCAAAAGGCCAGGTGGGAGAGTAATATTTGGGGAGGTGTGTTTGAAGTTGGTTTGAAGTTTGGTTGAGTTACTCTTCCAGTTACTTTAACTTTTGTCCTTGGAATAAGCTGACAATTATTGGAATTGTGTTATCTTAGTCATTCCCAAAATTGCCTTGGCTAACTTGTGTTTTAGCATTATGGTCTCCACTTTAACAAAACTGTTGACAAGAAGCAGCCTTTACTGTTATTGTAATTATTTTAGGAATTTTTGAAGGGCTATATCTTCTTTCATCACTCAATGAGATATTTTTTAAACAACTCATTGCTACATAAAATTTTGGTTCTCCCAAGGAGCTGATGATGTGTTCTCTTCTGTCTGATAATAAGAATTGTGCTACTGACCGTGTTTTCCCTTATCATCTATCATTTACCATTCTCTGGTCTTGACTTTCTACTCTCAAAATTGTGATAATGCTTTGACATAATATGAATTAAGATAGAACTCAACTGGCAATTGGCTCCCATCCGCCACATGATTGTAATTCTCAACCAAGGATCAGTTAAAGGTATTACCCTCTGTAGGGCAAAATGTCAGAAAATGACTTTATGATTATTTGGGGCTTTATCAATAATAACTGGTCTATTTCTTACACATCTCGTAAATGAAAGCAAATAAATTAAAACACATAGTAACTGGAAGATTAATTGAAAAGGATTGCCTTCTTTAACATTGCAATAATGTGAGTATGAATTTTATGTGATGGAATTTTGGGAATTGCATTTATAGAGAGGGTTTTATCTTCATTTATCATGAAGTTTCTAATTCTACTACATCTCAACAAAAAGTATACACTATTTATTGACAGTGAGCCACATATATTTTATATTGTGCACATTGTTAAGTGTTTTTATTGTAAGATACCTCAAAACCATTATGGAACAAGGTAAGGTATATACACATGAATGGAAAATAAAGTAGAATAAAAAGACTCAATTGAATGTACGTTGGTATTTGTCTATTCTGAATATAATATATTCAGTTTCCATATTATTCTATAAAGGAGAATCATCTTATTTTTTTTTCTTTTAAGATTGCTTTCAAGATCTACAAAATAGCATTACTACTTATACTGAGTAGTGTTCCCTTCAAAATTCATGGCCACGCAGAACCTCAGAATGTGATCTTATTTGGAAATAGGGTCTTTACAGATGTAATAGGTTAAGATGAGGTCATACTAGGGACCATACTAGTTGGCCCTAAATCCAATAACTGGTGTGCTTTTAAGAAGACCATGTAAAGACATAGAAAGACATATAGAAGGTCATGTGATAGTGGAAGCAGAGACTGAAATGATGCAGTTAGAAGTCAAGAATTGCTAGCAACCACTAGGAACTGGGAAAGAGACAAAGAAAAGATTCCCCTTTAGAGCCTCCAGAAGAAGGTGACCTTGTTTACATCTTGATTTCAGATTTTAACCTGAA
Organism: Taxidea taxus jeffersonii; assembly: GCA_003697995.1. NCBI lineage: Eukaryota > Metazoa > Chordata > Mammalia > Carnivora > Mustelidae > Taxidea > Taxidea taxus. Next base: position 81,480 of record ML103282.1, read on the forward strand.
TTGTGAGAGAGTAAATTTCTGTTGTGTTAAGCAACCCAGTTTTTGGTAATTTGTTAATTATTTAAAACATAAATTGAACATCTAGTAGGTGCTCCATAAATAACTGCCAATTAATATCCTTCATAAGGGAGAATTAATTAAGCCTATAATAATATGAATAAGAGTGACATCTCTACAATAATTTTAGACAAAACACATTCTGATGAAGAAAATCTTTCTTTCAAAAACACACTATGGTATCATATAAAATGCTTTATTATAATTACATTGAAAAGTTTTGATCTCATTAATATTACATACTATGAATTATAGCCAAATAAACTGACATAAATGAAGGGGATTGAATAACATGCTTCAGAATTATGCTACCCACATATAACATAAAGATTTTATCATTTAACCTTTTGTTAACAGCTATAGGTGGCTTGGTGCACTCAATACATTGGGTTTCATTAACTTGATCACTCTTGGAAAGATATTTATAAAACAAACTATATTTATAACACTTATAGGAAAAGAATGATGTGATATATTTCCTTAATTGATGAACTTTCATGATATTGTAGGACATAGAGAAAAAAATGTAAAAAAGAATGATGAGTAAAGGAGGAATAATGAAAATTGTTATTTTTCTCACCGAATGTTTCCAGGTGATGAACCATGCATTTTATTCAGCATAGGTTTATATACTTTATATATACATAGTTAAATATGTCAGTGAGTTGGGGAAAAATATTAATTGAATGAATTATAGAAAAATGCTTACAACATGGTTCATAAAGGCATTCTTAAGCTGTCATTCTGATGTTCTGTCACCCTCTACTGATCAGTGAGCCAAATTACATATAGCTCTTTTCCCTGGCCAAAGTGGATTTCCTTTTTGAAGGCTGAAAAACAGTTTGGCCTGAGACCAGAAATAATGGGGACTTATAGTCTGTGTTTATTTCTGTCTCATATAAATGTAGGTCAGAGGCTGCCATGATGGCTCTGTAGTCATCACGATGCTGGTTCTTTCTGTCTTAGTGCTCCGTTATGCATAAGCTCTGTATGCTGAGTGAAATAAATAGGCGCAGAGCCTTTCAAAGAGTAGACTAGAATAAAGTCAATGTCATAGCACAATGAAAGTTGGTGTATTGGTAGTTCTGACCAAGAGTGCTGAAGTGATGGGCTTAGTCCATTGCAGCTATGTGAGATTGGTGTGCCCAATTCTGGACTATGTGATACACAGTAAGCTTCACAAATTGATATTCTACAAATTCATGACCACAAATGGGTACTATGGTGTCCCAAAATTCTACCCAGTTTCTCTTAAAGCATAGCCTTCTCACTCTCCACAATAATCATGCTATACTTTCTACCATTTCTTCAAATTTCTGACCTTCACATCCTCTATTTCTGGGTTTCTCTCCCTCACATTTAACATCCTCATTTTCACCAGTTCTTCATTTTTCATTGAAGGGATGGAAAGCATTGCATGGGCCCCCTTCATCTTTCCACTATTGTACTTACAAACTCTCAACAGACTTTGCATCCATTTTTCCATTGCATTGGAGGAAGGGCATCTATAGCTGTAGTCAGCCTGTGCACTAAGATCAATCAGGAAATTCTTGCAGTGGTCAGCTTGAGCTAGTGTGGTGGCAATGGAGGGGAAGTGAAGCAGACAGATCATGATGTATTTTAGAGTTAAAATTGAAAGAACTTTATGAAGTATTGGATGAAGGATATAAGCGAGAGGTAGAGGTGGATTTGCAGAGAATATGGAGAGTTGGATGTACTCAGGGTTATGGTTTTGCAAAATAAACAAGGCAAAGAAAGAGGGAGCAAATGTGTAAAGGGGTATGGGAGGTAGTGATTAAGATGATAGATTATGGAATGTAAGTGGAAGGAAAGAAACAAGTGGCACAATGAAATGAGGACAGTGACAATACAGAACCATTAATAGATTATAGGTCCTGGTGACATCCTTGTTCATATTACTTGCCTGTTTCTTAGGTCAATTGTCTTTTTATTACTGATTTAGGATTACTTATATATACTGAATACTATTCTATGGAGGTTGTAAGATTGGATTTTCTATCTGTGACTCTTTTTCACCTTTTAAATAATGTCTCTTCATGCACAGATATTTTCAATTTTATCAAATTTGTATCCTATGGTTCATGCTTTTCTTATGTCTTACTTGGAACTCCTCTAAGCTGAGATCACAAACATATTCTTCTACATTTTCTTTGTAACACTTTAAGACTGCACATCTTTACTTTCAGGTCTCTATTTTACCTGGAATTTACTTTTATGCATAGTATGAGGTAGTGATCAGTCTAACTCTCCCCAGTCTGATTTCTGCTCCACCAATTCACTGAAAATACTGATGCATTTCTTGCCAAATCCAAAAGACTTTACAGTCCTAGCTCTTAATTTTACTCACCATTTGACTTTTAGCAGCATTTGACTCTTTCTTTTTTTCTTCTCAAAATAGCCTCTTCTCATGCTTTCTTTAATAGTTCACTTTCCTGTTTTCTCTTACTTCTGGGAAGGCTTTTTCTCAGTCATCCTTTAATAAAAATATAACATGAAAAATAACTACCACTCATGAAGTGCCTCCTATGTGCCAGGCCTCATATTAAGTATTTTTTTTTTAACTGAATCCTCACAACAGAATGTTGAGACAGAACTGGTACTGATAAGGAAACTGAGGTTCAGAGAAATTATGTCATGTGCCCAAAATTATTCAATTGCAGGCAGTTTGAATTTGAGCCTGAGCTCTTTACCATATGCCACGCTGGCTCTGTTGCCTGCATTTGAAATGTACATTTTAGAGTTTTCCAGAGCTTGGTCTAGGGCCCTCTTCCTACTCTATACTTTCTAAGTGATATTCTTCTCTCCTACAGGGTTAAAAGCTATCTGTATGCCAGTGACTGACAAATTTATATTTCTAGCTTGGACTTCTTTCCTGAGCTGTGCATGCAATTTTGTCACTTGTATAAATCACTGGCATCTTAACAAGTCTAAGTTTGAACTCTTGATCTTAATCCCAATCTCCTGCACCTTGGAGACTGACAACTCCTTCTACATGGTGTCTCATGCCAGAAACCTAAGTTATTTTGATACTGTCTTAGTCCCCTCATGCTATTATAACAGAATACCATAGGCTGGATGGCTTATAAACCACAGAAATTTACTTCTCTCAGTTCTGAAGGCTGGAAGTCCAAGATCAAGGCACCTGTAGATTTGATGTCTGGTGAGGGCCTATTTTCTGGTTCGCCGATGTCTTCGTGCTGTGTCCTCACATGGTGGAAGGGGCAAGAGAGCCCTTGGGTGTCCTTTTTTTTTTTTTAAGGTTTTATTTATTTATTAAACAGTGATCACAAGTAGGCAGAGAGGCAGACAGAAAGAGAGAGGAGGAAGCAGGCTCCCTGCTGAGCAGAGAGCCCGATGTGGGGCTCAATCCCGATCCCAGGATCATGACCTGAGCTGAAGGCAGAGGCTTAACCCACTGAGCCACCCAGGCGCCCTTTAATCAGGGCACTTAATCCCACTCAGGAGGCATGCCCTTCATAACTGAAACACCTCCCCAAAGTCCCACTTCCTAATACCATCACTTTGGGGGTTAGGATTTCAATATTAATTTTGGAGGGACATTAACATTCAGACTATAGCAGGTATCATTTTCTTTCTCAAATCCTGCGATCCTTCAGAAAGTTCTTTCAATTCTACCTCTAAAATGATCATGATCTGTTTGCTTCTCTTCCCCTCCACTGCAACCACTCTAGTTCAAGTTTACCACTACCCCCACCTTTCTTTTTTTTAAGAATTTATTTTTTTGAGAGAGAGAGAGAGCACAGCAGAGGGAAAGAGAGAGAAGCAGGCTCCCCATGAGCCTGACATAGGACTCAATCCCAGGATGCTGGGATCAACCCTAACCTGCTCCTGAGCTGAAGGCAGATGCTTAACCAGCTGAGCCACACAGGTGCTCCTCAAGCTGACCACTCGTAACTGACCTCACTGCACTGGCTCCTAACTTTTTCCTGCATCCTCCTCACAGTAGCTAGCAGGATCTTTACACATTAAACCATGTTATTCTGCTGCCAAAAATGCATAAATTGTTCCTGGTATAGGCTGTAATATTTCCCAACAATATTCAGCATTCCTCCCTGTGGGAGGACTTGAAGTCAGGAAAGCCTGTCACTTGTTTTGGCCAAAAAAATAAACAGAGAAATTGAATATGTCACCTACAGGCAGAGGCTTTAAGATCCACAGCCTGCTTTTCCATGTTCCTTTTTCCCTTTGCCACAGCTACCAATGGTATTCCAGATAGTGGCTGCCTCAGTCGCAGAGTAAGGACATTGACATCCAAGGAGCAGAACCTACTGCTGACCTATGATGTATATATGTACAAGTGAGGTATTTACCCTGTAGATCCCTGAGATTCTGGAGTTGTTTGTTATCACAGCATAACCTAGCTTATCCTGGCTGATAAAACTCTATATTGTTCTTGGGATAAAATGTGGGATCTTTAATGTAGCCTGTGGTTTTAATCTCAGCCTTTGCTATTCTTTCTGTTGTTTATTATTCTCCAGTGACAGTGGCTTTTTTTGGTTGTTGTTGTTCTTTGAACTTCTAAGTTCTTTTCTTCTCAGGAATCTTAAAAATACAGGGAATGCTATTTTCTTCACTGGAAATGGGCAAACCCCTACTTATCTTTCAGGTCTTGGCTTAAATATCACCTAAACTTCAGGAGTCCTTCCTTCACTCCTCAATATATATTATGGTCCCTGTTATGTTCTCATAGAATAATTACAACTGAAATGAGTGCAATTTTCCTTCAGTACACTTATCTCAGTTTGTAATTATTCTGTGAGTTATGATTTTCTATGACTATGCTTTCAGCTGTGACAGAATACCCAGCAGAAAGTGGTTTAAATAACAGAGGTTTGATTAGTTTCCTGTCCAAACAGGTCCAGTGGAAACTGGTTCCAGAATTGGTTCACTGGCTCAGCAATGCGATCAAGAGCTTGGACACTTTCCATCCTTCTGCTCTGCCACCCTTAGGCTTTTTTTTTTTTTTCAAAAAAAATTTTTTTTTTAAGATTCATATATTTATTTAGAAAAAGAGAGAGAGAGAGAGAGAGAGCATTCAAGTGGGGGCAGGGGCACAGGAAGAGTGAAAATCTCAAGTGGACTCTTGACTGAGTGGGAAGCCCAATGCAGGGCTCTATCTCACAACCCTGAGATCATGACCTGAGATCATGACCTAAGCTGAAATCGAGAGTCAGATGTCAACTGACTGAGCCACCCGTGTGCCCTTTTGCCATCCTAAGGTTTTGACTTTCACCTTGTCTTGTTGCCCCAACATCTGTAGAGATCATAAGGAAACAATAGGCAGTACCAGTTCACACAGAGATGATTTAAAAACGTGGGTCCAGAATAATACTAATGGGAAAAAGGTTCCTAAATTTCAGCTCATACTAAAAATCAGACATGTGCATAAAATGTATTTTATTTCCCTAACCTCGTTTTTCTGATTTTTCCTGAGTCCCACCTGCTGCATTAAAAAAAAACAACAACAACAGATATCTAATTTGTTTTAATACTTGGACAGTCTGCTAACTAATCAGGACCTTTAGATAGTATTTGCTTTCTTTTAGATAAAATGTGTTTGCTCACTAATGTTCTCCTTAGGAGAGAATCTGGGTTTCTGAGGTCCTAATGTGGTTTACTTGTGACTTGTGTGGCACTGAGGCTAAGGGCCAAACTGCCGGTTTAGATCCTTGGGGCATGCTGGTTGCTATCAGTTGGTCCTTTGTCTGTGTGTTCAGTGCTGGTCTCATTGCTCCACTGCTGTGGCTGGTCTGTTCTCTTGACTTGAGCAGTACTTCTGATGGCAATCCTTGGTGTCTGCTGATTACAGACTTCCTGAATTTCTTATCAAATCTTTTATCCAGCCCACTGACCAGATGATTAATCCCATTACACAACAGCAATGGGTTCCAAATTTCTTTGTTCATCCACCCACAATTTGTGTATACTTATTTAAGTATTAAATATAATTCATGTTAAATTTAAGAAATTTAACATGCAGTTGTTAATTCATGTTAAATTTTAGAAAGCTTAGTTTCCACTTGCTTTTGTAGATATAAAAAGTCTGAATATTTTCTCCTTTGGTTACTAAGGGGTTTGGATTTCAACAACCCTATGGGAATGTGAGAAGAAGCCTAGGTCTAATAATAAGAAGAAAGAGAATTGGCCCAGGATGGCCCCATGGAGGCTGATCTAGTCAACCATGGCTCTTAGCACAAACTGAAAAACAAAATCCTCACCTAAGAACTCATAAAGATGGGGCTATCCTCTGTCAGTTTGGAGTTTGAATTAAGAATGTACTGTCTGGGGTGCCTGGGTGGCCCAGTCAATGGGCATCTATCTGCCTTTAGCTGGGGTCGTGATCCCGGGGTCCTGGGACTGAGTCCCAGAATGGGGTTCCTTTGGGGGGGGGTTGTCTGCTTCTCCCTCTCTCTCTGCCTCTCCTCCTGCCCTTGTTCTCTCTTACTTTCTGCCAAATAAATAGATAAAAACTTTAAAAAAAAATAAAGAATGTGCTGTCTGGGAATCCCTGGCTAAACCTTAATCTAAACAAGAACAATAACAATGGTGGTCGCAAGCCCACCCACCAAGACTGGCAGAAGCAAATCCAGAACCAGGCCTGTTACCCAACAGGCGGGAACTGACCAGCTAGCTGCCTCAGAACCCAGAAGCTTGGGAGCTCATGTGTTCCAGGGTCAGTTGCTGCACTGCGGACAGCCTGGCAGCTGCCACCACCACTGTTTCCTTGGAGGCTCCCAGAAGATGTGTCCCCTGTGGTGGCAGCTTTGTCTGACAGTGGGGCTCTCCCACCTTTCAGGGGAGCCTTAGCACTCTGTGCCCATGCTACACCAAATATGGGGCTTTCTGTTGCCCACAGTGGCTGGCCAGGAAGACAAATCCGACAGACTTATTGAAGAGCTCTTTCAGAAGCTGGACCACCATGGGAATGGCATGGTGGACATCACAGAATTGCAGAAAGAACTGGAAGCTATGGGCATTCCCATTCTCCTCCCACGAGGACGTGGGCCATGGTGCATTCAGGCTGCACAGAGTCAAGGAGATTGCAGGACCCCTGGAGCCATTAGGAGGCAGGGGTGGGATTGGGGATGGGAAGACCCCTTTAGCCCTTCCTGAGCTCTCCAGGCTCAGAAATTCTTTCCAGGTGAGCTGCTTCACTTAAAACTGCCCAGCCATTGGAACACTTAACATAAGTTTTTGCCCTAATAGTGGCCTATTCAACATGGGAAAATGTGTTGAAGACTTTACCATCTTGCTTAAGACAGGTCCAAGCCACTGAAACTCTTAAAAGGCCCACTTACACCATCCCAACGTTAACCAAAAGTCCCCAGTGAGCTAAATGCCTAGGGCCTGTGTTCAAATTCTGTTAGCTTTTGGTATCTCCAAGGGTCTGCCTTGACAGCCTTCAAGGACATCCCATAGCTTGGCCATGCAGCCTGCACAGCCCTTTGCTCCAGAAGGCTCCTGCTCAGGGCAGCCTCACACCCTTTGGGGACATTCCTGTGTATGCATTGGCTACTCCGCAGATGGGGAACTGGAGATGTTCTGATCCTAACATGTTAATTATAACCACAGATTTTCAGTTTAGCCTAACACTATTGAAGTATTTATACTGTGCCTCAACAATATGCCATAGACTATAGTGTAGAATTATCATTTAGCTTAACAAATGATGATCTCAATGCTGACTGCTGTGTTTTCAGAGAAGCCCCACTTCCACACCTGTACATTTAATCAGCTGACCATCTAGAGTAAAAAAATAAATAAATAAATAAAAGAGTGTTTTAATTTAAGCTTCTCTAAGAGACTACAAGGCCCAGCAGCAGCATGGGAATGTTTGAAAAGGAGAAGGGGTCACCAGATTTTCTGAAAATCTTTTTCTTGTGAGGAGACTTAAGTACATTCACTAAGAGAAAATAACAATATTTAACAAGTTTCTGTCTGGTAGGCTTGAATCGAATAATGGATGTGAGGTCACACAACGTGGAGTCCAGACAATCAGGACAGTAGCATTTACTGTTAAGTCCATAATTCTTGGGACTTATAAAGTGCCTGCAGAGAAATGGAGGGATAACTACATCTCCTGAATGATGCTGTGTCATATTTTGTTATAGAAATTGATGATTTAGCCCCCAAGGCCTACTCAGCTACAGATGCCAGTCTTAATTTTATATAATATATAGTGATTTCACTGTGTTCTCTGTGTCCAAGGCTTTCTGCTGCTTTCACTTTGCATTACCCAGAAAACAAACTGATGACTTTATGCCTTCCTTTTGAATATAGCCACATAATCTTTTTTTTTTTTAAAGATTTTATTTATTTATTTATTTGAGAGAGAGAGATCACAAGTAGGCAGAGAGAGAGAGAGCGGAAGCAGGCTCCCCGCTGAGCAGAGAGCCCCATGTGGGGCTTGATCCCAGGACCCTGAGATCATGACCTGAGCCGAAGGCAGAGGCTTAACCCACTGAGCCACCCAGGTGCCCCTAGCCACATAATCTTAATATTCCATTTCTCTTCTAGTAAAGGTCTAGATTTCAGCAGACTGTCCAGAATCTGTTCTATCTTCATTTCATTTATCCCAGTGGTTCTCAACTAGGAGTGATTGTGCCCTTCAGGGACATTTGACATTTTTGTCCCCATGATGGCTGGGGATATGTGTGTGTGCGTGTGTGTGTGTGTGTGTGTGTGTGTGTGTGTGTGATATTAGCATCTAGTGAATGAAGGCCAGGGATGTTGCTAAACATCCTACAGTGCACAGGACAACAAAAGATGATCTGGTTCCTAATATCAATAGTGTTGAGGTTGAAAAACTCTGACTTACCCCAGTCACAGCCCCTGCCATTCCTTGCTCCCCTTTTCTAGTAGCTGAACATGCCCTTTACTTCAATGAGTGAATAGAGCTGAACTGCACTGAATTCCTTCAGATTTCTGGCCTTCTTGTAAAATTTCCTCAGCTGTAAAATGGGGATAATAATAGTGCCTAGCTCATAAGGTTGTCATGATGACTAATAAGTAAATAAATGAAAAATGCCTAAGATTATATACTAAGCTTAAAGCAGTTAGTAAACCTCAATACATTTGATAGACGGACTATAATCTTACCTTTATTTACATCTATGCTCAGTTTCCTTCCACTAGTCTCAAGGAATGAGATGTTTGTTCTTTCCAAAGTTGGTTCTTCCAGTTATATTGTCAACTTCGTGTTGTCTCCCTCTCCTTTAAAATAGGAAAAGTACAACTTCTGTTATTCCTTTTCTTCTTTCGGTATTTTCAAACTCTTCCTAATAACAATGATCCTCCCATGGCCCAGGCTCCCCACCTAGCAATTGTCCTATCATTTCCCTCTCTCTGTAGTCTGGTCTTTGACAAAGCTGTGTCTGCACTCTCTGCCTTCTCTTCTCTGTGGTGAGACTTCAGTCTCCATTCTTTCCCTCTGTGAAAGGTCACTAAGGACTTCTGCATTGTGCAGTTTGGCTCTTGCGCTCTATTCTGCGGCATGGAACACTGATGATGGTTCCTGTATTCTTTCCTTTGGCACTTTGTCTCAGCTCTCTGGGTGTTGCTTTTCAGATCCCTTTATAGACTGTCTTTTGGCTCACTCCTCAAACGCAGGTGGGCTTCAAGATTACTTTTCAAGCTTCCAAC
>ML103283.1:0-115589 GCA_003697995.1 Taxidea taxus jeffersonii
CCGTCACTTAAAGCATACAGAGTTCTAGTGAAAAAATTCTTTAGGCAGTAGTAGTCAGGAAAATTTCTTGCTGATCCTACCATATTTCTTTTCCAGGAACTGCCTAAGGGAAGCTATTTGACCTGAAATGTCCTGTAAAGGGAGCTAGGTACCACTAGGGTGAGAGCTGTGGTTCTTGAACTCTTAACATTCATAAGATTCACCTACCATGTTTGTTTGCTTTCCTGGGCTCCCTCCCCCTGATTCAGTAGCTCTGGGGTGAGCATTTCTAACAAGCTCCCAGGTGGAGTCATGCTGTGGACCACCGAGAACACCGGGTTAGAACGAACCAGTTGTGTGGGTCTAGCATTAGGTGCCTTAAAACAACTATCTCAAATGCTCTTCCTCTCTGTTATGTTGAACTGAACCCATTTGCTTTAGGGCCAAGGAGTGAACCGCGATGGAATTAGCCTCCTGGATCCTTAAGGCTTACCTGCAGACTTCTAGAATCACCCTTAAGCCCCACCATGTGAATCAAAAATCCTCTAGATTTGTTACCTAAGCCCAGCCATGGCTTTGATCAGAGATTCAAATAAGGGCCTTATTTGATGGTTGGCAGGCCATCTTCTTGGGCATTAATGAAAATATTAGTAAATCAAAGGCTCAGAAAGAACAGTAAAAGGCAGGGCACCTGGGTGTCTCAGTCAGTTTAGCATCTGCCTTCTGCTCAGGTCATGATCCCAGAGTCCTGGGTCTCCCTGCTCAGAGGAGAGCCTGCTTCTCCCTCTCCCGCTCCCCCTGCTTGCTCTCACACGCTCTCGCTCTCTCTCTGTCAAATAAATAAATAAAATAGTAAAAGGCCTGTGCCTTTTACATACTGTAACATACTGTCTCCAGGAATCAAGGAGGATCTGGATTGGTTTAGAAACTCTAGTAAGGCTCTTCTGAACTCTTTTCTCAACTGGCCCCTGACCCCTGGGCTTCCATGTTCATCTCTACATTGTCCAGTTTTAGCAAGAATCCTGTTAAGTCAATTTAGCCAGAACCCCACCTCCCCTTGATATCTGATCAGGTTCCTCGTCCTCCAGCACCCCCAGGCGATGTCCAGTCTCCCTGGCCTGAGTTCAGCAAGAGTCCTGTGAGGTGGGCTTAGCCAGAACACCCCCCTCAACTCCTGATGCTTCCTCTGAGTGATTTTCCATCCACAGACCCCCCTCCTCACTCTTTGGCTGTACATTCCCACTTGCCCATGTGGTATTCTGAGTTGAGCCCAATCTCTCTCCCCTACTGCAAAACCCCATTCATTCTCTAACAATAGCTCTGAAGACTTGTTTCTTTAACAAAACTTTGAAGTCAGAATGAGAGCAGTTAGAGAGGGAAAAATAAATAAAGGAGTGTCAGGATGATATCAGAGGGGGTGGTCAGCAAGGGGAGCCTGGGGTTCGACCAGAGACATACCTTGGTTGTTTGCAGCCAGTGTCTATTCTGACTGTCCAGCATGGGGCCTGACCACCACGGCCATGTAGAGAGAAGGATTTCCTTAAAAGACAGGTTTTGATCATGGAGGTCAGGCTAGTCCAATATGAAAGGTGAAATGAGATATGTATGCTTGGACCTAAGGCCCTTAAAGAAAGTGTTAAACACCTTTTTGTTTGTTTTGGTTATTACTAAACCAGAAAGGTTGACTAGAGGGAGGCGAAATTTCAGAGAACAGGCTGGAATATTCTAGACCCTGCCACCCCAACTAGAGAAGTACAGTTCCAGGAAGCTCTTGAGAAGTACCCTCGTAAAAGGTCAGATAAGGAGTCAACAATAAGTTCAATTGGGGAATCACCCTTTAAAGATTGCAACAGTTATAACAGGTAGTCACGTAACCATAGCCAGATTGGAGCGGGGAGGTCTGGGAAGATGAGCACAGAATGCTTCTAGCATTACCAGTGGGCTTTAAGGTGGCTTAGTCATGACAGGAGACATTGCAGGCCTGGCATGTGCCCTGAGGGAACCTACCAGGGAAACTTCTGGAGGAGGACTTTCAGGAAAGGCCCAGGAAGATGAAATGAGCTGCATGCAAACCAGGCAGGACAGTAGTAGATGGAGTCCAGGCCTAGGTTAGATACCGGTCCAGGATGCTCGCTCCATCCACGAAAAACACCCAGGCAAGAGGAGAGAGAAAGGAGGGCAAGACCCGTGTTGACAGCCATATTTCTGGCAGACTCAGAACTTCATTACTTCACATTGTTTGCTGGGGTGGACCCCACAAGACAGAGTCGAAGGAGTGCATCAGGAAAGCCAACGTCTTGACTCAAAAGCAAAGGGAAAGGAAGAGTAAAACACTAATCCATACAGCAAAAATATCGCTGGCTTACCTGATAAAGAAGGAAATAATCAACTTAAGAAGCACATTAAAGGGACGTCAGGGAGGCTCGGTCAGTCAAACCTCTGCCTTCGGCTCAGGTCACGATCCCAGGGTCCCGGGATAGAGGGGCATTAGACCCCTCAGTCAGTGGGGATCCTGCTTCTCCCTCTGCCTGCCATTCCCCCTGCTTGTGCATTCTCTCTCTTTCTCTGACACATACATAGATTAGGGGGAAAAAGGTACATTAAAATGTTAAAAATGGGGCTGAATCTTCCTAAAAAGAGAAGTGGAACAGCAGAGGCAAACGGATGATCAGAGACGCATCCTGCTTCACAGAAAAACACCAGACAGTCTCTGGGGCCTTTGGCACAGCTTGAATACCCAAGAGAAAGGCATTGCTCTGTGGCCTAGCACACGGGCGACAGGCTGTGCTCCCCAAAACCAGAGAAGAGCCTCAAAACCACCACCACAGAAAAATATGTGCGGGGTACTGTTCTAGGTTCTGGGACTCCAGCCTGGACAAAGGCCTTTGTCATCACGGAGCACATAGCCAACAGCAGCTTTGGTTGAGAAATCTGCTAGGAATGGTTTTCCAGATTGAAAAAGTAAGAAAACTGCTTTAGGAGGCCGGAATTATAGGCCTAAGACATTCTGGGCAAGAGGCAATAGTTCCTAAGGGCTTGGAAAAGCTGATAAATATTCAGGGATTTTGCAAGGCACAACTTTGGTAGCTTGAAATCTTCCATGGGGGGAGTGCTTACACCGAGGAAACTGGCAAATGCTATAAATCAGGATCTCTCTCTCTGTCTCCTCCAGGGAGCCAGCTGATCAGCACCCCATTGCAAGGGCTGCTCATAAGAAGAACTGGTTTTGGGGCGCCTGGGTGGCTCAGTGGGTTAAGCCGCTGCCTTCAGCTCAGGTCATGATCTCAGGGTCCTGGGATTGAGTCCCGCATCAGGCTCTCTGCTCGGCAGGGAGCCTGCTTCCTCCTCTCTCTCTCTGCCTGCCTCTCTGCCTACTTGTGATCTCTCTCTGTCAAATAAATAAATAAAATCTTTTAAAAAAAGAAGAAGAACTGGTTTTGACAGAGACATGGGGGAAAGAGAAATTAGGGGGTTTTAAATATATAGAATGGGGAAGAAAGGAGGCTCTAGTGAATCCTGGACCATCATGAAAAATTTCTAAATTTTTCAAGAGGGTGGGAAGATTTCAGTTTCCAGATAGGATATGGTATACCTAGGCCACAATTAGCCTCTGGATGAAAGAGGTATCCCAACCCCAAAAAGCTCACAGGTCATGCACTGTAGCAAACTGCCATGGAGACTCAGAGGCATTCAGACAAGGCTGACAGTGACAAGATTTTCTCTTTCCTGTTTTCTCAGTCTTCCTTCCTTCCCTCAGCTACCATGAGGCCTCTGCCAGGGTTTGCAGCTGGCACCAGTACTATCTATGTGTGTGTTCTGAGATTCCAAGAACCTTATTTTGATTGAAGTAGATACTCACCATGATTTTGGCTGCCCATCACCTGCCACCTCTTCCCCCTCCGTAAGAGTCTTGGTGGGAGGCAGAGCCTATCTCCTATTATAGAACGAGAAATGCCATTTACTCACTTTCCCAGCTTCCCTTGCAGCCACATGACATGGGTGCAGCCACGTGACCGAGGCCTAGTCAGTGAGACACACTCACCAAGAGCTTTGAATCTGGAGTCGGTGATATATAGACGCGGGCCTGGCAGAGAATTCTCCATGGAGAGGACAGTGCACAGCTCAGGAGTGGACAACTGGGTCTTCATGGGCCAGTTGACAGATCACACCACTCAAAGCCAGGTTTTCCAGCCCCCCCTGCAACTCCCCCAACTCTCCAAAGAACTATCCATAAATTCCTTCTCAGGCAGAATCCCCTTGTACAACTCACAACTGATAATCAGGGCTGATAGAACAGGTCTAAATGCCACATGGGCCAGCAGATGGACTCATGTTATCCTAAGTTTCTCAGGTGTGGGGCAGGTGCTGGGGTAACTGGCTATGTCCCATTAACCCTTTGGACTCCAACAGTGGAACATAGAAAAGACGTTGGCTGCAACCACAGAGGGAACCCCCTTCTCTTCCCAGGCACTGAGTTCAGCGAACTTGAACAGAACAAGTTTGTGTGCAGGATCCTGGGTGGTTCAGTCAGTTAAGCATCTGCCTTTGGCTCAGGTCATGATCCCAGGGTCCTGAGATCAAGTCCCACATCCGGCTCCCCACTTAGCGGGGAACCTGCTTCTCCCTCTCCCTCTGCCTGCAGCTCCATTTGCTTGTGTTCGCTCTTTCTCTGTCAAATAAATAAATAATACTTAAAAAAAAAAAAAGAACAAGTTTGTGAAAGAGATAGCTGTGCACTTCCATGTCTGTGGGCTTCATCTTATAAGCACATGGAAATCCGGTCTGGTAGCTTTCACTGCTCCTTGGGAATGTAAGACTGTATTTCAGAACATCTAAATACCACCACGGAAGGGGGAGACACTGCCAAATAAACTTTAACACAACACTTGTCACTTAAAATGTTGATCTTATACTTACTTAACAAGCTCTTTTAGACTTACTTAGACATAGATTTTACCATATGTTGTTCTTGTGCATACATAAAAAGGAAAACATGAGCAAAATAACCAAGTATTCTTAGAAGCTCTTTATATTCAGAACCCAAATATTCTGAATCATGTTTGTTTTCAGAGTTGGAAAAGAGCTTTTAGTGAATATCATTTTACTTTTTTCCCAAGGCTTCACACAAGTCTAGAACATGCTCTGCATACAGATCTTTTTACATTAAGACCTCTGTTTTATAGTGTTCCCCTTTCTCACATTTCTTTCTTTCTTTTTTTTTTTTTTTAAGATTTTATTTGACAGGATCACACAAGTAGGCAGAGAGGCAGGCAGAGAGGGGAGGGGGGAAGCAGGTTCCCTGCCGAGCAGAGAGCCCGAAGCGGGACTCCATCCCAGGACCCTGGGATCATGACCTGAGCCGAAGGCAGCGGCTTAACCCACTGAGCCTCCCAGGCGTCCCCTCCTTCTCACACTTCTTTCAAGCTTTCTGTTTTGAAATAATTTTGGACTCACAATAACTTGCAAAAACAGCACAACAGTTCCTATAGGGGCGGCTAGGTGGCTCAGTCAGTTAAGCATCTGCTTTTGGCTCAGATCATGATCCCAGGGTCCTGGGATCAAGCCCCATAGCAGGCTCCTCCCTGCTCAGCAGGAAGCCTGCTTCTCCCTCTCCCACTATCTCTCTATCAGAAAAACAAATAAAATATTTTTTAAAAAAGAGTTCCTGAATATGTACTACCTAGCTTCCCCTCAGGTTTCAAATTACTTTTCAAAACGAGATATCATGCTCATACCACAAAATTCACCCTTTGAAAGTATACAGTTCAATGGTTTTTAATATGCTTACTGTTGTCCCTACATATTCCAGAATGTCTCCATCACCCCAAAAAGAAACCTTACACCCATTAGCCATTATTCCCCAGCCCACTGCTCCTACTCTCTTACCTGCAACCACTAATTCACCTTCTCTCCCTATGGCTGGGCCACTTTTTAAAATCAGAGTGGCCTGTGTGATTGCAAACAGTGTCACCTTCTGTGTCATCAAGAGCACTAGTGATGGAGCATTTTACAAAAGTGCTCTGCTCTGTCTGCTGGGTTTTCTTCCAAGCTGCTGACGTCCATTCTTCCAGTTTTGATGCACATGGCAGGCAATGACACCGCCATCATAACAGCTGCCTGGCAAATGAGATTGTCATTTGACTCCCCATTTTATAGAGGTTAAAATGTGGGGGGGGGGGCTCACCTCTTAGTATTGATGAAACTCTGTGATGGAAGGTTATTTGGGACATTTCAATTTAATTGGTGTTGCATCACTGTCAAACATCATATTGTCATATGTTTATATTGTCACTTGATCCTGTTGCATAGCTTCTGGCAAACCAGTTGGACAAAAAACAACTGAGCAAATATGAGACAGGAATGAGGACAGTGATCCTCTTTTCACCCTAGGGTGCAGGGGGCATTTAATTAAAGAACTGTTCTGCTCCCATTTCAGAGCCTTCTTGGAGGAAAGGCTAAATTACCTATCAATTGACAAAGGGACCCAAAGAAACACTGGGTAGTAGGGTGTCAGTGTAGAGGTTAGCCTCATAAAGGTGGGAGCAGGACAACAGGTTTCTAATCCTCGCCTCAGGAAGTCCCCTGCCATGACTGAACCACAGAGTGACACCACTTGCCTGCTCTCTAGTCCTTACTAACAACATGCTGGTGATTTTCTGATTGCCCATTCCCCACCCTTTTCTGCCCAGCTCTGTGCCTGGGCAGGCTGACTGCTACAGACTACATTCCGTGGTCATTATAGTCCCCTAATTTCCTGGGGGTCTGGTCAACAGGAGCGAGTTCAGATGGTGGGACAAGCAAGTAGGCAGATGTTTTTCTTCCCCCACAGCCTCCCCTCCCCCTGGGGGCAGTCAGGGCCAGTTTTGGCATTGTTTCTTTCCTCTGCCACATTCCTGTTTGGCAGCATCTCTGCCTTGGCTAGAGCTCTCACTGAGTTCTGGTAAGAGCTCCCTTCCCTGATCCTCACTAGAACTTCCCTCTATGGAGTTTTTGGATGCTTCTACATCCTTTGTTGGTACCCTTAACCTTGCCCACGCCTCTGTAAATAATCCCTTTGCTATATTCCCCTCAATGATCTCTTTGAGTATACCATGTGTTTCCTGCTGAAACACTCAGTCCTTGCCCCAGGAGGAGTGACTCACACATAGCTTGGTGCCTCTCCTCTTCTCTCTGTCCGGATGTGTGCCCCTACAGAAGGCACCCAGTCCTTTCTCCCACAAAACACAAGTTTGTCTGTTTCTGCAACAGGGTGTCTGCAGTTGGAAGCCAATAGGTTTAAATTCAGTGGAAAGATATTTAAAAACCCAGTTTTGTCTACTAATCAAAGCTGTAATCTATAATCCAGTTTTAACCAATTAAAAAGATGAGATTAAAAATAATAATAATAAAATTAATTAATTAAAAAGCTGGGATTTTGCTCCCTAAGATCTATTTCTCTGTTGCTCTGAATTCAGAAGATAGGAGGCATTATTCATGGGTCCCCTTAAATCCCACAACCACTCTCAAATTTGTATCTCGAGTTTCAGCTCCCCATAGAAAGCTGTATTGTTTGGGATGCCTGGGTGGCCCAGTTGGTTAATTAAGCATCTGCCCTCAGCTCAGGTCATGATCCCGGTGTGCTGGGATGGAGTCCTGCATCAAGCTCCCTGCTCAGCAGGGATCCTGCTTCCCCTCTGCCTGCTGCTTCCCCTGCTTGTGCTCTCTCTCTCTCTCTGATAACTAACTAACTAACTAACTAAATAAATAAATAAATAAAAGCTATATTGTTTAGCAAGCCGTTCAAAACAAATATATCCATGACAAACTTATGATCTACCTCTTTCTACCCCAACCTTCTTACAATGTTCCCTATTTCATTCCATTGTACCATTCTCCACCCAGTTGTTGGAAACCAGAAAGTCATTCTTGAAACCTTCCTCACCCTTAAATATACAAATTTTCAAATACTATAGATCCTACCTATGAACAGATCATTAATCCACCCATCCTCCTCCATCTACTGCAACCTTGGTATAAGCCACCATTAACTCTTGCTGGGACTATAATAATGGCTTTTTTAAAAAAGTCTTAAGATGTAAACACACTATAAGAGACAAAAATTTGCCCACTTTCTAGAGTCTCAAATGTATCATGAAGCTTCCAGGAAGTTTAAAATAGCTAAGACACATTCATCCTAGTATAGAATGAATTCTAGTCATTTTTTCTAATAGTAAGTGACATTTTTTCTTACTTTTTTTTTTTAAAGTAAGCTCTACACTCAATGTGGGGCTCGAACTTGACCACATGATCAGGAGTTGCACACTCCACTGACAAAGCAAGCCAGGCATCCCAAGTGACAGATTTTTAAAGATTTTTATTTATTTATTTGACAGACAGGGATGACAAGTGGGCAGAGAGGCAGGCAGAGAGAGGGGGGAAGCAGGCTCGCCACTGAGCAGAGAGCCTAATTCGGGCCTTGATCCCAGGACCCTTGGATCATGACCTGAGCCGAAGGCAGAGGCTTTAAACCACTGAGGCACCCAGGTGCCCCTTAAGTGACATATTTTTAAATGAAAGCACCTAACTACAGTATCTAAGGGCCTTAAAACAAAAAAACAACTGACCAAGGTTTTGGAGCTGTGGGAACCATGAAGGGTGGTGCTCTGTGCTCAAGGTTTGCAAGTGCTCCCTACGTTGAGAATTGAGCCATATCTGGCAGTCAATAATAGCATCATTGTTCTTAGAGATACGTAATAAGGAAGACACCTTTGACCCCAGTATCCTTCAGGGCTCTCTACCCAAGTCTGTTGCTGTTGTGGGCTGAATTGCGTACCCCAAAAAGATATGTTCAAGTCCAGTCCCAGTGAATGTCCTGTTATCTAGAAATAGGTCATTGTAAATGTATTTAGTTAAATGAGGTCACACTGAATTAGGGTATGACTGGTGTCCCTATAGGGATAGGAGAAGAAATACAGACACTGATACAGAGGGAAGGTGGCCACAAGAAGACAGAGGCAGGGATGAGAATGGCACTGCCACAAGCCAAGAACACCTAGGGCTACCAGATGCCAGAAAAGGCAAAGAAATATTCTCCCCCAGAGCCTCTGGAGGGAGCATAACTCTGCAACATTGATTTCAGATTATCTCTATTATCTCTAGAACCATGAGATAATAAATTTCTGTTTTTTTAAGCTACCCAATTTGTGGTACTTTGTTACAGAAGCCATGGAAATTAATAAACCAGCCTTTAGGAATATAGTCTTCAAGAACAACAATTGGCAAACTATGGCCCATTGGCCAAACCCAGCTTACTGCCTGTTTTTATATGGCTCATGAGATAAGAACTCTTTTTTCAGGGCACCTGGGTGGCTCAGTGGGTTAAAGCCTCTGCCTTCAGCTCAGGTCATGATCTCAGGTCCTGAGATCGAGCCCCACATCGGGCTTTCTGCTCAGCATTGAGTCTGCTTCCTCCTCTCTCTGCTTGCCTCTCTGCCTACTTGTGATCTCTGTCTGTCAAATAAATAAATAAAATCTTTTAAAAAAAAGAACTCTTTTTTCTTCAGAATGTCTGCAATCAATTTAAGGATAGAGAATATTAACTTCAAACCTCAGTTAAGTGAAATGTTATCTCCCAAAAAAGAATTCAATGCTTGTCATCAATAGACCTGTATTATAAAAAAAATTACACTCAAATACTATTACATTTTATCAAAAAGATCTATTTATTTGAGAGAGAGAATAGGGGGGGATTGGGGGAAGGGGCAGAGAGAGAGGGAGAGAGAATCTCAAGCAGACTCTAGCCCTAGGGAGCACCTAATCAACTTTCTGTCTTTCTGGATCTGTCTATTCTAGATATTTGTTTTTTATTTTTATTTTTATTTTTTTATTTTTAGATTATTTATTTATTTATTTGATAGACAGAGATCACAAGCAGGCAGAGAGGCAGGCAGAGAGAGAGGAGGAAGCAGGCCCCATGCAGTGCAAAGAGCCCGATGCGGGGCTCAATCCCAGGACACCGGGATCAGGACCCGAGCCGAAGGCAGAGGCTTTAACCCACTGAGCCACCCAGGCGCCCCTAGACATTTGTTTTTTAAAGATTTTATTTATTTATTTGACAGAGAGAGAAATCACAAGTAGGCAGAGCAGTGGGCAGAGAGAAGGGGGTAAGCAGCTTCCCTGCTGAGCAGAGAGCTGATGCGGGGCTCGATCCCAGGACCCTGAGATCACAACCTGAGCCAAAGGTAGAGGCTCAACCCACTGAGCCACCCAGGAGCCCCATATTAGACACTTTATAGACATGTTCCATGTTACTTTTCTGTACTTGCTTTGGTTGATCTTAATTTTTATTTTGTTTTCTTTCAATGCTTTAAAACAAGAACAAGAAATAATACCAGAAGCATGAGCTGTAGGTGGCTTTGACTTCTCTGACATAAATCTTTCCTATCTTGAAATTTAGCCCATAGTTGAGGCCCCACTAGCTACATGCCCTATGTGGACTAAAAATGTCTTGGATTTCCCCTTACAAAAACGCTCTGTGACTAAACATCCTGAGATCAGGAAACTGGACCCCAATGGACAGGGATACTGAGGCTCCTAGCTTGTAGCTCTTTGAGCAGCTGAGTTGACAAGACAGAAATCAGCCCAAATATCTCTTGTAGTTTGCTGATACAATACTTCCCCCCACCCCCCGCCTTACCCGAGGTTTTGCCTGTCATGGTTTCAGTTACCCATGGTCAACTGCAGTCTGGAAGCAGATTACCCTTCCTCTGACCTGCTGTCAAAAGGAAAAATAGTAGCCTAATGCTAAGTCACAACGCCTCACGATTTCCGCATCATCTCATCCCGTAGGCATTTTATCATCTCACGTCATCACAAGAAGAGGAAGGGTGAGTATAGCACAAAATCTATTTTGAAAGAGAGTGAGAGAGACTACATTCACATAACTTTTATTACTATATATTGTTCTAATTGTTCTATTTCACTATTCATCATTGCTGTTAAAATCTCTTACTGCGCCTAACTTACAAATTAAGCTCTATCATAGGGGTGTCTGTACAGGAAAGGATATAGTGCATATATGGTTCAGTACTGGCCATGGTTTCAGGCATCCACTGGCAGTCATAGGACATATGCCCACATACAACCAAAGATGAGGGTGGGGGAACTACCGTAATATGAATCTCTAAAATAGGAATAAAAAGTGGTAAAAGAAAATTACTTAAAACAAATTGCCCTTGAGAAATGTGGCATAATCTTTAAACATGTCATATTAACTAAAATGAAGTTCTTTCAGAATGGAGATTTTTAAAGAATCTTACTTGGTCTCACCGATTATTTGCTTTTATTATTGGTAACAGATCCTCTGACAGAAAACCAACACTTCACTTTGCTTGTCATGGTAATTAACTCTAGTGACTTCTAATGGGCCCTTGAGTTCTTTCCTTAATCGATAAAGAGCCATAGCATTTAAATCAACTCATTTATTGTTCTGGTTATCTATGAACTGTCCAAGTTCATTGGCTTAAAACAATAAACCTTTTATTATCTGTCAAGTTTTGTGTGGGTCAGGAATTCAGGAAGAGTTCCACTAGGTGGTTCTGCCTTAGGATCTCTCTTGCAGTTGCAGGAGCTAAAAGAGTGGGCATTGGCAGAGTGCGGGATGCCTGGGCATCTCTCTTTCACCATGTACGGTGGGCTCTCCATATGGTCTGTCTGCATGGGTTAGCTTGTGCTTCCTCACTGGATGGTGACCTCAGTGTGGTAATACTTCTTACACTGTGTCTCATGGCTCTAACATGGGGTCCAACAGGCCTGGTAGAATCTGAGCCACCTTTGTGGAGGGGGTGGGCAGAGGGAGGGAGAGAGAGAATCATAAGCAGGGTACGGAATCTCAAGCAGGGCTTGATATCACAACCCTGAGATCATGACCTGAGTCGGGATCAAGTCAGACACTTAACCACATGAGCCACCCATGTGCCCCTGCACCACCTTTTAGGACCTGCCTGAAAAGTCATGTAAGTTACTTTCATCATAATTTGCTGGTCAACCAGTCCTTAAGATTTGGTCCAGATTCAAAGGGAGGTGCCACACTATCCACCTCCTTCTGAGAGAAGGGTCAAAGAACTCGCAGAAAGGTTTCCAACTGCCATTATCTATGCAGAAGACATTTCTTTGGTTTATGTAATAATTAACTCTACTGAGACACCTTATTTCTCTTACTTTTACTTCCTTGTGTTTAAATGTTTACAAATTGGGACTCCTGGGTGGCCCAGTCGGTTAAGCATCTGCCTTTGACTCCCGTCATGACCCCAGGGTCCTGGGATCAAGTCTGACGGGAAGCCTGCTTCTCTCTCTCCTTCTGCCTGCCACTCTGCCTGCTTGTGCTCTCTCTCTCTGTGTCAAATAAATAAAATCTTTTTTTTTAAAGATTTTATTTATTTATTTAAAGGACAGCACAAGTAGGTAGAGAGAGAGGAGGAAGCAGGCTCCCTGATGAGCAGAGAGCCCGATGCGGGGCTCGATCCCACGACCCTGGGATCATGACCTGAGCCAAAGGCAGAGGCTTAACCCACTGAGCCACCCAGGCGCCCCAATAAATAAAATCTTTTAAAAAAAGATTAAAAAATATTTATAAATTAAAGATTTCAGCTTTAAATGTTTTGCTTGGGTCTTATATGTTCTGCAGATAGATTAATTTTTATGCCAGGCTCAAATATTTCCGGCTTCTCTGTTCTACTCTGCTTACTTCCTGTTTGGTTGACTTTTATTTCCTGTACTTTTTGTCAAAGGGCTTTGTCAAAGTTGTAAACTTCCATTTTGGCCTAGGTACTGTGTTCTATTTCTGAATCTGCCAGTAGTCTTAAGCAACAGTATGTACACAGTAACTATAATATGGGAAGTGAAAATTAAAGTACTATCTTAACTTAATATTGATAGAATTAAATGCCTACTTTAAAGAAATATATATTTTAGTGGAGACCATTTTCGGAGATCTCAGACCTCAAAGAGTTGATACATCTTTTCAGCATGAACTGCTCTTGGCCACTGGTTGGACTATTGAGGCCCTAGCCCCAAAGATCTTATTCCCAAGTAATTACAAGCCTAGCTAGAATTCTCTTTTAGGGACAGTTCTGTGCTTCTGAAATCATTCTGGGCTGCAAACAGGAGCCTGAACTCAACTGGCTTGAACCATATGGGAATATTTATTATCTCATATAACAAGCAGTCTGAGGTGAGATGATTCCAACTCAGTAGCTAACCATGTCATCAAAAACTCATATTCCTGGGGTGCCTGGGTGGCTCAGCGGGTTAAAGCCACTGCCTTCGGCTCAGGTCATGATCCCAGGGTCGTGGGATTGAGCCCTGCATTGGGCTCTCTGCTCTGCGGACAGCCTGCTTCCTCCTCTCTCTCTCTGCCTCTCTGCCTACTTGTGATCTCTATCAAATAAATAAATAAAATCTTTAAAAAACAAAAACAAAAAACTCAAATTCCTTCTAAATCTTTTTTTATTTTTAATTCCTGGTCTTAAAATGGATTCTCTAGTTTACTTGTCACATGCAGACACAACAAAGTCCAGTGAATTCCTGGGTATCTCTTTTCATTAATGGAAAAAACAAATGTATCCCAGAATCTCCCCAGCAAATTTCCCCTCCTATATCAGTCAGAATTATCATTTGCCAATTCCTAAACCACTCTTTGGCTCAAGATGGGACTATTGTGATTGAGTTAAAAGCGAAGTTGGCATTTGTAGCAGGGTAGATAAGCCAAACAAAATCAAAGCTCGACAAAAAAGGGGGAAGAGGAGAAAGAATGATAGACAGGGGGCCTTTTAATATTAGGATCTACTGTAATACAAGAGGAGATACTCCCTTTCTCTGGATCATTCCTGCCCTTCCCTGGATCATTCCTCCTACATCACTGAATGGCACCACAATTAATACAGTTGCTCAAAGAAGAAACCTGGAAATTCTATTTTCCTACTGCCCCAAATATCTATTTTCCAAAGCCACTGCCTCAAATCACACACTTACCTTCTCTCCCCACCATTATTACAACTTTCCCCTAACAGTCACCTGCCTCTAGTCTTGTACTTCCCTTAATCCATCTTCCATGTTGTTGAGCCTGTGAGCTTTCTCTCCTGGATTACCAGGGTGTTCTCATTGGAGCTCAATGCTAAAAATGAAGTTAGATGCCACTTTCACTCTCTACTTCCTCCAACATGAGCTCATTTATATGGTGAAATTTGCTTTGTGGCTGCAGAAATATGAAAGTATTCTGGTATAAGGAGGTTCAAGAGACAGATGGGAAAACAAGGCCAGTAGAGGAAATGCAAAATGGCTGTCACTATCATCAGCCTAATGATGATTTAGAGTCACAGCAGAGGAGGAGGTTAGTGCCAAAAGATAAAGAAACCATATTCATGATAGATTTTTGTGAGACTTTGTGCACTAGCAGTCCTATTTGAGGCCTAGGTGACAAAGTGTGATACTGTGTTGGACAGAAGGGCAGGTCTTCTGGTCTCAGCAAAGCAGGAGAAAAGACTCCATGCTTTATCATATTCTGTCCCTATTTCAGCTCTAATTATCCTATATTGAATGGCAGGTCTGTGTCCTTACTAGCTGGAAGGTCTTCGGTGCCAATCCATAATTTCTTCTCTGTATTCCAAGGGCCTAGCACAGTGTTTGGGACATTGTAAGTTCAAGATTTATTAAGTTTAATTTTCTTTTTTTAAAGATTTTATTTATTTATTTGACAGACAGAGATCACAAGTAGGCAGAGAGGCAGGAAGAGAGAGAAAGGGGAAGCAGGCTCCCCACCAAGCAGAGAGCCCGACATGGGGCTCGATCCCAGGACCCTGGAATCATGACCTGAGCTGAAGGTAGAGGCCTTAACCCACTGAGCCACCCAGGTGCCCCATTAATTTTCAGTTATATATGCAGAACCCAAAAACAACCACTTAGAGAAAGGATGCAACCTATATCATATAACCTTTAAGACAAAAAATGTATTCAAAACATACCCAATGATATTGAAGTATTATTTTATGATTTATGATATTGATCTAAAATTTTTAATAATGACTAAATATAGGTAAGTGTGTATATATTTGCTATAAAAATGAAAAAGTACCATCTTTGAAATCCAAAATTGGGTTTATTACATTTTGAACCTCATTAGAGTTTTTGATAGTTGACTGTAAATATTAGATGAAATATTTAGAATAATTAAATTATTGGATGAAAGTCATGTTTGTCTTCAATATCAGTTATTAGTTAGCAAATATAAGGCTTTCTTATGCTGCAACTTAGAAAGCCTAATTCTCAGATCATAATTCCCTATTTTTCCAACTTGTCATGCAAAATCTGTTTGTTTGTTTGTTTGTTTTAAATATTTTATTTATTTATTTGCGAGAGAGAGTATGAGCGAGGAGAAGGTCAGAGAGAGAAGCAGACTCCCCGTGGAGATGGGAGCCTGATGCAGGACTCGATCCCGGGACTCCAGGATCATGACCTGAGCTGAAGGCAGTCGCTTAACCAACTGAGCCACCCAGGTGCCCCCAAAATCTGGTTTTTAACCTCATTAAGGCCTATAAACTTTGGAACAATTTCCAGTTTCCTAGGACATCCATTCTCTAGCCAACTTTCTTCCTTTTTTTTAATTTTTAAAAAGTATTTTATTCATTTATTTGATAGGAAGAGAGCAAGAGAGTGAGAACACAAGCAGGGGGAGAGGGAGAAGCAAGCTCCCCACGGAGCAGGGAGCCCGATAAGGGGCTCAATGCTGGGCTCAATCCCAGGACCCTTGGGACCAGGACCTGAGACAAAGGCAGATGCTTAACCAACTGAGCCACCCAGACACCCCACCAACTTCCTTCCTAAACAGGTTAGCATAAAAACTATGTAGCAAACAAATGAACAAACAAAAAACCCCAAAATACACACACATAAAACTACAGCAACACAGGAAAATATGAATAATATTTTTAAAAGGCTACCAAATTTTATGTATGTATACTATTCATGATTGTAGCTATGTAAAATAAACAAAAAAAAGTTATGTGAGGATACACATCCAACCATTACTCTTGGATATTTTTTTGCAGAGCTGGGGGTGATGTCATTTTAATTTAGTCTCATTTCCTGTGCTTTGATTTTTTGCTATGATCAAATAATAGCAGAAGAAAAACATCAAAGCTTGTATATAAAAAAGCTCTGGAAGGGAACACATACATACATTCTCACACCAGCACGCTGGTGACATTTGTATTAGTGAGGTAGAATTACAAGTCATTTTTCTTTTCCCCGATATTTCTTTAGAATGTTTTCGATATATATTTTTGATGCTGTAATTTTTTTTTTAAATTTTTTTATTTATTTGAGAGAGAGAGGTGGGGGAGGGGGTAGTGGAAGAGGGAAAGCAAGAATCTTAAGCAGACTCCCCACTGAGTGAGGAGCCCCACATGGGACTCAATCTCATGACCCCGAGATCATGACCTGACCTGAAATAAAGGGTCAGATGCTGAACAGACTGAGCTACTCAGGCACCCCTTGATGCTGTAATTTTAAAATAAAAAATTTTTAGCAAAAATTAAGGACTTTGAATATTATTAAAGAATTTGTTGGGGCACCTGGATGGCTCAGTAGGTTAAACAGCTGCCTTCAGCTCAGGTCATGATCTCAGGGTCCTGGGATCAAGCCCCATATCAGGCTCCCTGCTTCTTCCTCTCCTACTCCCCCAGCTTCTGCTCTGTATTTCTCTGTCAAATAAATAAATAAATTCTTTTTTAAAAAAATTATTAACTGGTTGAGTCAGCTTGCTTTTATGATATTAAATCCATGATTTGGGTATTTGTCTTCCTATAATCACTATTATGCCTCTCTGCAGGCATAATTACATACCTTTTTGGGGTCAGAGAGTTGAATCTTTTGCCTTTATATATACATAGTATCTAATGTCCAGTGGTAATATATTTTCACTCATATCCATGCCAAGGTGATTCAATGTTTAATAATTTACGTTTCTTTAGATATTTACTGAACATTGGGGCACCTGGGGGGCTCAGTTGGTTAAGAATTCAACTCTTTATTGCTTCTTGGCCTTTTGGCTAAGATCAAGTGAAGAATTAAACTCTTGTTTTTGGCTCAGAACATGGTCTCAGGGTCATGGGATCAGCCCTGTGTGGAGCTCCATGCTCAGTGTCAGAGTCTGCTTGAGATTCTCCGCCTTTGCCCCCCACCCAGCTCACACACACTTTCTCAAATAGATAAATAAAATCTTTTTTTTTTTTTAAGATTTTATTTATTTATTTGACAGAGACCACAAGTAGGCAGAGAGGCAGGCAGAGAGAGAGAGAGAGGAAGGGAAGCAGGCTCCCTGCTGAGCAGAGAGCCCGATGTGGGGCTCGATCCCAGGACCCTGAGATCATGACCTGAGCTGAAGGCAGAGGCTTTAACCCACTGAGCCACCCAGGTGCCCCTGATAAATAAAATTTTTTTAAAAAAATGATATTTACTGAGCATCTATAATACTCAGAGCACTGTGCTAAACCTTAGAGAGAACAAATAATGAATAAGACACAGTGCCTTTAATAAAACATGTTAAAGAAGATATTTTTACTTTTTCCACAGAGATGCTGAATTGAGAATTCTTGGGAAAAAACAAGAGTCTTAAAAGATATAGAGTCTATGACTGCTAAGCACTCTATATGTTAGCATTTTTCTTAGTGAGATTATGGCTGCTAGTTGTTAACTAATGAATATTTTTATATTGCTTTTTGTTTTAGATCACATTTGGAAATGCAGTGTGACAGGGGAGAAAAGATCCAAACTAAGAGTTTGGAGGTCTAGTTTCAAGTCTCAACTCAGTAACTAACTAGCTGCATGAACAGGGGCAAAGTACTTAAGTTTTCTGTGCCTCAATTTCTATAAGGTTCCTTCCAACCTTAAAATTTAACTATCCTCTGTTGAGACATATCAGAACCATCATATGACTTTAATGATGGTTTTATTACCAGTTCTGAAAAATGCTAATTCTAAATCTGTGCAAGTAATTATTGGACCTCATGTTTGTGAAACATCGGGTATTACTACTGTTACGGAAACCAAATTAGTATGCTGTGTCATACTTACAGGCAGTGTGATACATGCAGAACTAGCATATGTAATACTGTCAGGCTCAAACAATATAAACATAGAGATTACAGAGAGAGAGGCATTTGAAAAATGAGTGTTTCGAAAAATGAGTATTTTAGAATTGCTTTTTAGAGTTCTCATGTACTAAGATTTCATTTCTCTGGGTGTTCACAAGCCTTATGTTTCAGTTCCTTAAATGAAAATAGGTGAGTGGGCAGGTTTCTCAGAGCTACAGTCCTTCCTTTAGGGACTGTCCCTTGCCCCTAAGGTTTGCTTTAGAAATGGTGGTACATGGACTCATGTTGGATAGGAGGCACTATAGGCAACGTGGGTGATGGTCAGATCTGGGTCTGCTGTCACACTCCAAGCTATTTATGATTTTTTTTTCTAAGTTAATCTACATATTTCCATTTTTCTGCCAGCAATTCCTGCTGTATCAGCACTTTTCCAGATTTGAAATTAGAGACATTTCTTTGCCTCCTGGTTCTCCTTAATTCCCTGTAGCCAATTGGTCACCAAGGCCTATACCTTCTCTTTGTAATTTCTCTTAATTATTTACCTTCCTCTTCATTTTTCCTTCATTTCCACATTCAATATCCTGGTCTGCTTCAGGCTCATGTTTGTTTCACAGCAATAACCTCTTCATGGAGGCTTTCATGCTACCAGTCTCATTTCCTTCATCATAGCACTGTCCGGTTTAAGAACTTGGAATTTTCAGGACACCTGGCTGGCTCAGTTGGTGGAGCCTGAGACTCTTGATCTTGGAGTTGTAAGTTCAAGGCCCATGGGGGGTGTAGAGTTTACTTTAAAAAAAAAAAGAACTTGCAATTGCAATTTTCACTACTGTCTACAAGATAAAATGAAACCATTCCTCCCAGCATTTCTAATCCTTCCATTACCAAAATTTACCCTTACTTCTCTGTTTCTCAAGATACATTCATATTAGTGTTATGCTAGCTGGCATAACAAAGACACCCAAATGGCTCAGAAAACACAGAAATTGATTTCTTAATTTAGTGTCTGAGTCCCAGGCTGCTCTACCTTGTTCCTCAATCATAACCTCCAAGATGTTGTCCTCAATAATAGGGCCAAATATGGATCAGAGGACATCTTTTTAGCCCTTGAAAAAGCGAAAAAGCAGGCTCACTATCTGAAAGTCTCTGCCTAGGAATGGGCAAGCACATATCATCTCTACGCAAGGGAAGCTGGGAGATACAGCACAGCTGAGCAACCATATACCAAACCATTGTTAAGACAGAAAAAGAAGAGAAGTCAGCTGGCTCTGTGTGCCACATGCCCTCTGCTTCCATAGTCCTGGTTTCTCCAACATTCAGTTTTTCTCTTTCTCTCCTTCTCCTCTCTCCACTTATCCAAATAACATCTTCCCTGTTTAAGTATTATCTCCTACTATGAGTACTACAACCATATAAAAGAATGCTTCAGAAAGCTGAAAAAAGTGGAAATGGTTCTAGGGCTCTTCAAAACTGATTTGTACATCCTAATCCTTGCCCTTTATGAGGTGTTTTCCCCCTGACTTTTGTCTTTTACAACTTCTTCAATTCATGGAAGAGGACTTCAGAGATCTTAAATAATGCTTACCAAGTAATAAGTAAACAGGGGAAGAGTGGGAACAGGAAGAGGGTGGGGTTGCCAATTGCACAGGTAAAATCCACTCCTAATGGCTGAGTCCAACTACTACAATTATCTGCCCTGACTTGAGAGTACTCTAAATGGGACTAGAGTATAGTCCTCCCCACTCCTTTTTTAAAAAGATTTTATTTATTTATTTGAGAGAGAGAGAGTGAGACTGAGAGCAGGGGGAAGGGTGAGAGGGAGAAGCAGACTCCCTGCTGAGCAGGGAGCCCAACACAGGGCTCCATCCCAGGACCCTGGATCATGACCCGAGCCAAAAGCAGATGCTTAAGCGACTGAGCCACCCAGGCATCCCTTTTTAGAAGATTTTAATTTTTTTAGAAGATTTTATTTTTAAGTAATCTCTACACCCAACGTGGGGCTCAAACTCAAACTCACAACTCAGATCAAGAGTCAGTCACATGCTCTACTGACTGTCCCGGCCAGGTGCCCTGAGTGTAGTCTTGATAAGGCTTACTTTCTTGTGAAATAATGTTGTTGCCTAAATGTATGTAAAATATCTACATAAACTGTGCAACAGAGGGAAGGTAACACAGATATAAGGGGTATCAAAGAGAAGCAATTTGGCAACGTTCATCCAGAACTATTTGAGGGAGAGACATTGAATCTGATGAACAGGATCATTGTGGTTATTTTTTTTTTTAAGATTTTATTTATTTATTTATTTGTCAGAGATAGAGAGAGTACACAAGCAGAGGGAGCGGCAGGCAGAGGGGGAAGTAGGCTCCCCCCTGAGTAAGGAGCCCATTGTGGGACTCGATCCCTGGACCCTGGGATCACAATGAGCCAAAGGCAGACACTTAACCGACTGAGCCATCTAGGCATCTCTCATTGTGGTTATTAGAGAAGTGTAAATATAATTGCTTCTATGTGCTGCAGTATTTAGGGAGAAGTGTACCAGTGCTGGCAATCGATTTGGAAATACATTAAGAAAAGTAAGATAGATGAGTGGTGGATAGAAGGATAGAAAAGTTGCTAAGGCAGGTGATAAGGCAAGTGTAGTGAAATATTAATGGTAGAATCTAGTCGGTGAGCGTATTACAAAATTCTTTCAATTTTCCTACATGTTGAAAATTTTCATAATAAAAGAGAAAAAAAGCCTGCTACCATTTTAAAAACACTTTTCCTTTGTCAGAAAAGGATGCCATTTTGTCCTCGAGACAAGTCTGTGAGACAGTCACTATGTTGTTATCACCTCCATTTTTTTTTTTAAAGATATTTATTTATTTATTTATTTATTTGACAGACAGAGATCACAAGCAGGCAGAGAGGCAGGCAGAGAGAGGAGGAAGCAGGCTTCCTGCGGAGCAGAGTGCCCAATGTGGGGTTCGATCCCAGTACCCTGGGATCATGATCTGAGCCAAAGGCAGAGGCTTTAACCCACTGAGTCACCCAGGCACCCCTATCACCTCCATTTTATAGATGAGCAGTCAAGCACAGAGAGGTTAAATGATTTGTCCAATATCCCATTTTTTTAAGATTTTTTATTTTTATTTATTTGTTAGAGAGAGTGAGCACAGGCAGACAGAGTGGCAGGCAGAGGCAGAGGGAGAAGCAGGCTCCCCACCGAGCAAGGAGCCGGATGTGGGACTCGATACCAGGAAGCTGGGATCATTACCTGAGCCGAAGGCAGCTGCTTAACCAACTGAGCCACCCAGACGTCCCCAATATCCCATTTTTAAAATGTGGCCGTGCTAAGGTTTAAATCCAGATCTGTGTTATTTGCAAAGCCAGGCCCTTAGTTATGATACAGGGATAAGTCAACAGACTTTTCTCATAGCCTCCATATAATATTATTCAAGATTCTCTCACTCACTTTGCCTGACTTCTTATCCACAAAGCAGTCTTCCTATTTCTTCCCAAACACCTTGCTCCTGGGGAAAGAGTGCCCAGGGGGCCTAATGGATGAACTACATCTCTACTCACGAGAAAAGCCGCTGATCAAACTCCAGAGCTGGGCTTGGTTCTCTACTGGTTGTGGAAAACAGATGTCATCTAGGTGGGGTATTGGGTTTTCCTATTAATCATTAAATTGAGCCCCTCTCAGTTATGATGTTCACTTGCAAGGGTAGCATACCATTCCCTTTTGGCTCCAGTGTACCTTTGAACTCCTTGGTAGGCTACCATTAACCTGGGGCTCCCCTGCCTCTTCCAAATACTTTCCCTAACCTCACCTACCACTATCTATTGCTTTTTTGCATAAAAATGATAAATTTTTGATAAATCCCCAATTATCACTTGACTTCTAAGACTTGCTTGTGTTACATAGTTATTATAGTAGCAAGAATATACTCAACAGCATTATTACAATTTTCAACTACTAATGGCATTTTTACTTCTGTTGATGTCATAAACTGACAGCAATAAAACATATTGCCAACAATACTACTACAACTTGTATAGCCTTGAAACGTAAAGGTACCAAATGAACATCTCTAAATATCATGGTTCTTATGGGGCAAATTTGTCCTCTGCTAGGAGCACAGTAAGTTGAATATCATGGCTCTAGTGAAGAGCAAAGCTTGTCAGTGTTGAGGGACAGAACTTTTACGATAGTCAATAAAAAACAAGGATTCCAGAGCCTTCCCCTTCGTACTGAATAAGAATTTCTGAGAATGGAGCCAAGGAATGTGCATTCCAAAGAAGCTCTCCAAATGATTCTTTTGACCACCAAAATTTCAGAACCACTATTTCAAACCACATGGGATATTTTGGAAATCTGGGACCAAACTGTTGGTTTTCAAAGTGATTTGGGGGTACTGTGGGCATTTACTATGGGGTGGTTAGAGATGCTACATACCTTCTAGGGAAAGTCTGGCACAGCCAAGAGTTGGCCCCCATCCTTATGATCTCCCAGTGTCTCACCTGATATTCACATGCATGTAGGTGAAAACTTTATGATAAGCCTGAAACACAATTTTATTTCACATATAAGCACAAAATATTTTTCACATGCACTGAATTTCCCCAGAAATGCAACTACAATGTAAATCAAAAGATTGTTTAATTAGAAAACTTTCTGAAAGTAGTAAAATTGCAACTTTGGCAGCTCACCAATACAAAACAGCATCAGGCTGTATGTGCAGCACTCACATTTGCTGTGATGCTAATATGTAGGTACAAACATTTGAAAACCTCATTATGTCTTTTATTTTTTATTTTTTTAATAGTTTATTTATTTGTCAGAGAGAGAGAAAGAGCACAAGCAAGGAGAGTGGCAGGCAGAGGGAGAAGTAGGCTCCCTGCTGAGTAAGGAGTCCCATGCAGGGCTTGATCCCAGGACCCTGGGATCATGACCTAAGTCGAAGGCAGATGCTTAACCAATTGAACCAACCAAGCATCCCTCTTATTAAGTCTTTCAATGTAGTCATACCCAATGTGTAAAGAATGACTCAATTTTGGGGGCACCTGGGTGGCTCAGTCAGTTGACTGGCTCTTGATTTCGGCTCAGGTCATGATCTCATTGTTGGATCGAGCCCTGCACAGGGCTCCACACTCAGCACAGAGTCTGTCCCTCTCCCTCTGCTCCTCCTCCTGCTCGCTCTCTCAAATAAATAAAATCTTTAAAAAAAAAAAAAAGGAAAAAAGAAAAGAAAAACTTAGTTTTCTTCCTTTACTCTCATACTACTATCAAACCCACAACTTCTGATACCAGATGTATGGGATTTTTTTTACACACCTAACAATTCTGTGTTACACCAGCTAGATGTCTTACAATTTAACTCAATTCTGACGGTATCTACCTGGAGAGGACATCAGATTCTACAGATTTAAGGGCGTCAGTCCCATAAGACTCCCCCCACTTCAGATGCCAACTACAAGTAGTAGGTTCCCTAGTTACCCATAATCTCTGTCCAGTGTGGCTACATATCATAAGTTCCCACAATCTCTTCCCCATTGGATTCAATTATCTGCCAGAACAGCTTACAGAACTCAAAGAAACGGTTATTTATATTTACCAGTTTATTATATAATAATGGATATGGTAAATTATACAGACAAACAGCCAGATGAACAGATACACAGAGCAAAGTATGTCAGAAGGGACAGGGAGCTTCCACGCCCTCTCCAGGCAAGCTACTCTCCCAGGACCTCCATGTGTTCACCAGCCTGGAAGCTCTCTGAACTCCATACTATTGGGATTTTTATGGAGGCTTCATCACATAGGCATGATCAATGATCAACTCCATTTCTAGCCCCTCTTCCCTCTTTGGAGGATGGGGGCTGGGGCTGCATATTCCAAGTTTCTAATTGCAGCTTGGTCTTTTTGGTGACCATCCAGGAGCCAACCAGGAGCTCACAAAGAGTTGCCTCATTAGAACAAAAGACATTGCTATTACTCAGGAAATTCCAAGGGATTTAGGAGCTCTGTGCCAGGAACTGGGGCAGAGACCTAAATATACATATTTCCCATTATTCAAACCAAACATTTACATATTAAAGTATTTTTTTTATAAATGGCTTTTTATTTCCCCTTGATATTGCTGTTAGAACACTGTTTTTATTTGCTTGAAAATATACTTGTAAGGTAGATTATATCTATGAATTTCACTTCAGGATAGTAAAGGGGATGCTCCAAATACGTTATAAAACAGTGGACACTGATCTGATAAGGTGAAGAATCATTGTCCTTGATGCTGAAGAACAGGACTTAAACACATAAAATCTTTTTTTAAATGATGCAGCAATCAAGAAGTCACATCTCTCAAGAAACAAACAAATCTGATTAGTAAATGGGTATGTTGTGGGTCTATGATCCCAGAAGAATATTAGTGAGAGACAAAAAATGAAACTGCTTTATAAGAAAAAAGATGTCTGTTATCAAGCTGAATAGATGTGTTTATGGCAAAGTTTCATAATAAAATTAACCACTGTGGCCACCCATAGGCTCAGAAGAGCTATCCAAATGCAAGGTGTATGACATACCACACATTAAAGACCACACATGGTGGGACGTTTAATAAACCAGCCAGGCTCAAGGAATAAAGGTATTGATCTCTAACCAGGTTAATTCATTCAGCAAACATTGAACATCTGTTTTATATGCCAGCCACCAGAAATAAGACAGTCCCTCATTTCAAGGATTTTATATTTTAAGTAACGGAACCAAGCCTATGACCAGAAAACTGTAGTTCAGTGTGATAAGCAGGATGATACGCAATATGCTGTTTTTATTTTGCACAGATGTCAGAAGAGGTCGAGAGGATGTGACCAACAGTTGACTTCAGGCAGGGCAATCAGAGGCCCTTTACCTTCTTCCCTGTCCTTGGAATATAGGTTCTACTCACCATTCCCACACTAGGAGCCATTTCAAGGTTGCAGCCTTAAGAAAGTAATGTACTATGGAGACCATCTAGACTTCGTATGTGACTGAATCGTTATGGCCTCAAAATAAACTTTTAGGATTCTGGCAAGATCTACTTGTCTTGCAGCTGTACAAGACAAACCTTGATTGTAAGTTTCCTTGCTTATTAAACATGCAATTCACCAGTGTGGAGTGGTGTGCCTTTCTTGTCTCTCCTCAGTGTACAGGGGCCAGTTTTGAATTTCACCCAGAGAACTACTGAAGCTGCTAACCAAAAACAAAGAAGGAACAGCCTATCTGGCTAAGGGAATCTGTATACTGAATCTTAGAAGGATGAGTAGGAATGAAACAGGTGAAGCAGTGTGTTTTAGGAGGTGGAAAGAAGGGAGATAGATGGTAAGCAGGGTCTGAAGGAAAGGGTATACAGTTTGTGTGGCCCTCGTGGGGAAAGTTATTCACAAGTCTATTCAGATACTTTTAAAAATTGATATATAACATACATAAAGTATGCAAGTCTCTACCCACCAGTATAGCTCAATTTTTAAATATATGTAACCCATGTAAAGATATACAAAGCTAAGGGCTCTTGGGTGGCTCATTCGGCTGAGTATCAGACTCCTGGTTTCAGCTCAGGTCATGATCTCAGTGTTGTGGGGTTGAGCCCCCACTTGGGCTCCAAGTAGGGTCTGATTGTTCTTCTCCTTCCCCCTGAGCTAGCACTCATAAAAGGGTGAGGATGCTCTCTCTAGAATAAACAAATAAATATTAATTTTTTTTAAAAAAGCTATCCAGACTCTAAAGTGGTATTGAAATACAGAAGAGAGTCCAGTGTAAACTGAACTCAACTTTGATTTGTGCAGAGGTGACTAGGCATTTTCAATGGAGAAAGGGGGAAATAAGGAGGGGAAATGAGCAGTCAGAGATATGGAAATCTATAGAAATGGGAAGGAGACATCTGTGTTTGTTAATCAGCATTTATTGAAGTTAGGCTCCTACTCTCCCACAGAGACCAGGAGACAAGCATCTTGTCTTTAAAGATTTTTATTATTTATCTGAAAGAGAGAGAGAGAGAGAGCACAAGTGGTGGGGCAGGGTTGGGGCAGAGGGAGAGGGGGAAGCAGACTCCTTACTGAGCAGGGAGCCTGATGTGAGGCTCAATCCCAGGACCCTGAAATCATGACCTGAGCTGAAGGCAGACGTTCAACTGATGGAGCCACCCAGGTGCCCCCAGGCATCCTGTCTTTAGGTGGTGGCTGGAACAAACAGTGAATTCTTTGGTGGTCTTGTACTTTCCCAAGCAGCAACCTACAGGGGGCTGAAGTCATCACCCTGGACCTGAGTGGTTAGAACCTCTGCTAGTGTTTGTTCAAGTCTCTTAGTGTAAGGTGTGGGAAAAATAATTTGTGCTAAGAGACTGAAGTTGTTATAGGCCAAGACTGAGGACTTGTCAAAAACAGGGCTCAGAAGAGCCTGACTAGAGTTTGGCCAAGGAGAGAGTCTTTATCACCCACCACTCATATCAAGATATAAAATATTTCTAGCAACTCAGAAGGCTCCCTTGGGCTACTTCTCATCAATATCCATCCCAAGGGTACCCAAAATTCTGCCCTCCATCACAAAAATTAGTTTTATATGTTTTTTGAACTTGATATACAGATATACCTTCTTTTATTGTTCTTCACTTTATTGTACTTCGCATTTTTTTTTTTTAACAAATCAAAGGT
This sequence comes from Taxidea taxus jeffersonii, assembly GCA_003697995.1. Lineage (NCBI taxonomy): Eukaryota > Metazoa > Chordata > Mammalia > Carnivora > Mustelidae > Taxidea > Taxidea taxus. Next base: position 26,773 of record ML103283.1, read on the forward strand.
TTGTGGTAACCCTGCATCAAGCAAGTCTATTGGCACTATTTTTCCAATAGCATTTGCTCACTTCATGTCTGTGAGTCAGATTTTGGTAATTCTCACAATATTTCTAACTTTGTCATTATTATTATAATTGTTAGGGTGATCTGTGATCTTTGATGTTACTACTGTTACTACTATAATTGTTTTGGGGCACTGCAAACTGCAATCATGTAAGATGGCAAATTTAATCAATAAATGTTGTGTGTGTTCTGACTGCTGAACCGACCAGTGGTTCCCCATCTCTCTACCCCTCCTCAGGCCTCCCTATTCCCCAAGACACAGCAATATTGAAATTAAGCCAATTAATAACCCTGAAATGTCTTCTAAGTGTTCAAGCAAAAGAAAAATCACATGTTTCTCACTTTTTTTTTTTTTTTTAAAGTAAGCTGTATGACCAATGTGGGGCTTGAATTCATGACTCTGAGATCAAGAGTCTCATGCTCTATCAACTGAGCCAGCCAGGCGCTGCTCACATGTCTCACTTAAAATCAAAAGCTAGAAATCATTAAGCTTATGAAGAAGGCATGTCAAAAGCCAGGATAAGCCTCTTGCACCAAACAGTTTAGCCAAGCTGTAAATGCAAAGGAAAAGTTCTCGAAGGAAATGAAGTGCTTCTATGCCAGTGATCACACAAATGGTAAGAAAGAGAAACAGCCTTATTTATTGCTGATAACGGAGAAAGTTTTAGTGGTCTGGATAGAAGACTGAATCAGCCCCAACATTCCCTTAAGTCAAAACCTAATTCCCTTAGGCCAAAACCTAATCCTGGGCCCTAACTCACTTCAATTTTATGAAGGCTGAGAGAGGTGAGGAAGCTGCAGAAGGAAAGCATGAAGCTAGCAAATGTTTGTTCATGAGTTTAAAGGAAAGAAGCCATCTCTACAACATAAAATTGTGAAGCAAAGCAGCAGGTGCTGATGTAGAAGCTGCAGCAAGTTCTCCAGAAGATCTAGCTACGATCATTAATGACGGTGGCTATGCTAAACAACAGACTGTCAACGTAGACAAAACAACCTTCTACTGGAAGAAGACAGGACTTGAATAGCTAGAAAGAAGTTATATCCGGCTTCAAAGCATCAAGGGACCAGCTGACTCTCTTGTTACAGGCTAATGCAGATGGCAACATTAAGCTGAAGCCACCATTCATTTGCCATTCCAAAAATTCTAGGGCTCTTAAGAATTATGCTAGGGGCGCCTGGGTGGCTCAGTGGGTTAAAGCCACTGCCTTCGGCTCAGGTCATGATCCCAGAGTCCTGGGATGGAGCCCCGTGTTGGGCTCTCTGCTCGGCAGGGAGCCTGCTTCCCTTCCTCTCTCTCTCTGCCTCTCTGCCTGCTTGTGATCTCTGTCAAATAAATAAATAAAATCTTTAAAAAAAAAGAATTATGCTAAATCTACTATCTGTTCTCTATAAACAGAACAAGGCCTAGATGACAACACATCTATTTCAAATACAGCTCACTAAATATTTTAAGCCCATTATTAAGACTTACTGCTCAGAAAAAAGATTCCTTTCAAAACATTACTGCTCATTGACAATGCACCTGGTCACCCAAGCGTGCCGCTGGAGATGTACAATGAGATTCATGTTAAATGCCCACTAAACACAACCACCATTCTATCAAGGAGTCATTTTGACTTTCAAGTCTTAGTATTTAAGAGATACATTTTGTGGGGCGCCTGGGTGGCTCAGTGGGTTGAAGCCTCTGCTTTCGGCTCAGGTCATGATCCCAGGGTCCTGGGATTGAGGTCATGATCCCAGGGTCCTGGGATCGAGCCCCGCATCGGGCTCTCTGCTCAGCAGGGAGCCTGCTTCCCTTCCTCTCTTTCTCTGCCTGCCTGTCTGCCTACTTGTGATCTCTCTCTCCGTCAAATAAATAAATTGAAAAAAAAAAAAAAAGAAATACATTTTGTGATTTGGCTAGCATTTTACTAACATTTCATTCAAAGTTTGCTTGTTTTCTAGACTAAATATAGGATTGGTATGAAACAAAAAAATCTAATGGTTAGATTTCCCATTTGTGTTTTATTTTCTTGAATACTTTTTTCAGTTATTTGTTTAAGGAGATTTAAAAATCATTGCACTTTGGTCAAAAAAATCACAAACATATCTTATAAATGTACAAAAATAAATACATTTTGATCCAGTAAAGTTGCAATATACAAATTAATATACAGAACCCTGTTGTGTTTGTATGTACTAATAACTAGCAGAAAAATAAATTAATAATCCCATTTACAATTGCATCAAAAAGAATAAAATACCTAGGAATAAATTTAACCAAGGAGGTAAAAGATCTGTACGCTGAAAATGATAAGACATTGTTAAAAGAAATTAAAGTTGACATAAATAAATAGAAACATAGACCATGCTCATGGATTAGAAGAATATTGTTTAAATGTCTAAACTACTCAAAGCAATCTACAGATTCAATGTAATCCCTATAAAAATATCAGTAGTATTTTTCACAGAACTGGAACAAATAATTCTAAAACTTGTATGGAGGGGTGCCTGGGGGGCTCAATCAGTTAAGCGGCTGCCTTAGGCTTGGGTCATGATCCCAGGGTCCTGGGAACAAGCCCTATATCAGGCTCCCTGCTCGGCAGAGCCTGCTCCTCCCTCTCCCTCTGCTTGCTGCTCTGCCTACTTGTGCTCTCTCTCTATTTTTTTCAAATAAATAAATAAAATCTTTAAAAAAAATAAAAATAAAACTTGTATGGAACAGCAGAAGACTCCAAATAGCCAAAGCAATATTGAGAAAGAAGAATCAAGGTGGAAATACCACAATCCCAGATTTCAAACTATACTACAAAACCATAGTAATCAAAATAGATGGTACTGCCACAGAAATAGACAGATCAATGGAACAAAATAGAGATCCCAGGAAAAAAAGCTCTATATTTATAGGGTCAATTAATCTAGGACAAAGGAGGCAAGACTATACAAAGGAAAGAAGACAGACTTTTCAATAAATGGTGTTGGTAAAACTGGACGCTACTTGCAAAAAAAGAAACTGACAGGATGCCTAGGTGGCTCAGTGGGTTAAGCCGCTGCCTTCTGCTCGGGTCATGATCCCAGCGTCCTGGGATGGAGTCCCACATCAGACTCTCTGCTCGGCAGGGAGCCTGCTTCTCCCCTCCCCTCTCTGCCTGCCTCTCTGCCTACTTGTGTGATCTCTGTCTATCAAATAAATAAATAAAATCTTAAAAAAAAAAAAAAGAAACTGACAACATTCCTACACTATACACACAAATAAACTTGAAATGGATTAAAGACCTAAATGTAAGACCTGAAACCATAAATCTAAATGAAAACATCTCTTGAACATTGGCCTCAGCAATATTTTTCTTGATGTCTCCTCAAGCAAAAGAAACAAGCAAAAATAAACAGTTGGGACCACATCAAACTAAAAAGCTTTTGCAGAGCAAAGGAAACCATCAACAAAATGAAAAGGCAAGCCACAGAATGGGAGAAGATATTTGCAAATGATATATCTGATAAGGTGTTAATACCCAAAATATAAAAAGAACTCATGCAACTAAAAAAATCTGATTAAAAAATGGGCACAGGATCTGAATAGATATTTTTCCAAAGCAGATGTTTAGATAGCTAACAGACACAAGAAAAGATGCTCAAGGACTTCATCAAGATCAAAATCTTTTCCACAGCAAAGGAAACAGCCAACAAAACTAAAAGACAACTGACAGAATGGGAGAAGATATTTACAAATGACCTATCAGATAAAGGGCTAGTATCCAAAATCTATAAAGAACTTATCAAACTCAACATCCAAAGAACAAATAAACCAATCAAGAAATGGGCAGAAGACATGAACAGACATTTCTACAAAGAAGACATCCAAATGGCTAACAGACACATGAAAAAGTGCTCAACATCACTCGGCATCAGGAAAATACAATCAAAACCACAGTGAGATACCACTTCACACCAGTCAGAATGGCTAAAATTAACAAGTCAGGAAATGACAGATGCTGGTGAGGATGCGGAAAAAGGGGAATCCTCCTACACTGTTGGTGGGAATGCAAGCTGGTGCAGCCATTCTGGAGAATAGCACGGAGATTCCTCAAAAAGTTGAAAATAGAGCTACTCTACAACCCAGCAATCACACTACTGGGTATTTACCTTAAAGATACAAATGTAGTGATCTGAAGGAGCACATGTACCCAAATGTTATGGCAGCAATGTCCACAATAGCCAAACTATGGAAAGAACCTAGATGTCCATAAACAGATGAATGGATAAAGAAGATGTGGTGTATATATACAATGGAATACTATGCAGCCATCAAAAAAACCTGAAATCTTGCCATTCACAATGATGTGGATGGAACCAGAGGGTATTAGGCTAAGCGAAATAAGTCAATGAGAGAAAGGCAATTATCATACGATCTCTCTGCTATGAGGAATTTGAGAGGCAGGGTGGGGATTGTGGGGGGCAGGGAGGGAAAAAATGAAACAATATGGGATCAGGAGGAAGACAAACCATAAGAGACTTTTAATCTCAGAAAACAAACTGAGGGCTCTTGCTGGGTGGGAAAGAGGGATAGGGTGGCTGGGTTATGGACACTGGGGAGGGTATGTGCTTGGTGAGTGCTGTGAATTGTGTAAGACTGATGATTCACAGACCTGTACCCCAAAGCAAATAATACATTATATGTTACTTGAAAGAAAGAAAGAGAGAAAGAAAGAAAGAAAGGTTAAAAAAAAAAAGAAAGAAAGAAAAGAAAAGATGCTCAACATCACTAATCATCAGGGAAATGCAAGTCAAAACCACAATGAGATATTACCTCATACCTGTCAGAATGGCTAGTATCAAAAAGACAAGGAATAAGAAGTGTTGGCGAGGATGCAGAGGAAAAGGACCCCTCAGGCACTATTGGTGGGAGTGTAAACTGGTACATCCACTATGGAAAATGGTATGAAAGTTCCTCAAAAAATTAAGAATAGAGGATGTCTGGGTGGCTCAGTTGGTTAAGCGACTACCTTCGGCTCAGGTCATGATCCTGGAGTCCCAGAATCAAGTCCCGAATTGGACTCCCAGCTCTATCGGGAGTCTGCTTCTCCCTCTGACCTTCTCCCCTCTCATGCTCTCTCTCTCTCAAATAAATAAATAAAATCTTTTATTTATTTATTCTTTTTAATTTAAGCTTTTTAAATTTAAACATATAATGTAATCCCACCACCCTCTCCCAACCCCTCTCCGCCCCCCCCACACCCCTCAGTTTGTTTTATGACATTAAGAGTCTCTTTTGGTTTGTCTCCCTCCCGATCCCATCTTGTTTCATTTTTTCTTTTCCTACCACCTTAACCCCCACCCCCGTTGCATCTCCACTTCCTCATATCAGGGAGATCATGTGATAGTTGTTTTTCTCCAGTTGACTTATTTCGCTAAGCATAATACGCTCTAGTTCCATCCATGTTGTCGCAAATATAAATAAAATCTTTTTTAAAAATTAAGAATAGAGCTTTGCGCAGTGGCAGTATCGTAGCCAATGAGGTTTATCCGAGGCGCGATTATTGCTAATTGAAAAATTAAGAATAGAAATATATGATCTAGTAATTCTTCTTCTGGATATTTACCTAATGATAAGAAAAACACTAATTTAAAAAGATAGGTGCACTCTTATATTTTTTGTAGCATTATTTATAACAGCCAAGATATGGAAGCAACTTAAGCATCCAACAATAGAGTAATGGACAAAGAAGATGTGGTATATAGACCATGGTGTATTACTCGCCATTAAAAAAAGAATAAAACCTTGCCATTTGCAACATGGATAGATGTAGAGGGTATTATGCTAAGCAAAATAAGTCAGAAAAAGACAAATACCATATGATTTCGCTTATACATGGAATCTAAAAAGCAAGATAAGTGAACAAACAAACAAAAGCAGAAACAGATGGTAAATACAGAGACCGAACTGGTGGTTGCCAGAGGGAGGGGTTTGGGGGGATGGGCAAAATCGGTAAAGGGAATTAAGAGTTATAACTTCCAGTTATAAAATAAATAAGCCATGGGGATGAAAAGTACAGCATAGGGAATATAGTTAGAAATATTGTGATAACCTGATACAGTGACAGATAGTAATTACACTTATCATGGTGAGCATTTTATAAAGTATATGATTGTTGAATCACTATGTTGTACACCTGAAACTAGTATAATATTGTGTCAATTATACTTCAGTTAAAAAATTTTTTTAAATAAAAAGATGAAAAAATATATTCTGTAAGGCTACAGCTGCCACAGATAGTGATTCCTTTGATGGATCAAACCAAAGTAAAATGAAAAGCTTTTAGAAAGGATTCAGCATTCTAAATGTCATTAAGGATATTCCTGATACAGGGGCACCTGGGTGGCTCAGTGGGTTAAGCCTCTGCCTTCAGCTCAGGTCATGATCTCAGAGTCCTGGGATCGAGCCCCACATCGGGCTTTCTGCTCAGCAGGGAGCCTGCTTCCCTCTCTCCCTCTCTGCCTGGCTCTCTGCCTACTTGTGATCTCCGTCTATCAAATAAATAAATAAAATCTTAAAAAAAAAAGAATATTCATGATACAAAGAAAGAGCTCAAAATATCAACATTAACATGATGTTGGAAGAAGTTGATTCCAATCCTCATGGAAGACTTTGAGGGGTTCAAGACATCAGTGGAAGAAGGAACTGCAGATATGGTGAAAACAGCAAGAGAACTAGAAGTAGAGCCTGAAATGTGCTGAACTGCTGCAGTCTCATGGTAAAATTCTAATAGATGAGGAGTTGCTTTTATGAATGAGCAAAGAAAGTAGTTTCTTGAGATGGATTCTACTTCTGATGAAGATGGATGAAGATGGCTGAGAAACATCAAAGGATTAAGAATATTAAATAAACTCAGTTGATAAATCAGTGTCAGGGTTTGAGAAGATTGACTCTACTTTTGAAAGAAGTTCTACTGTAGGTAAAACATTATCAAACAGCACTGTACAGTCTACGGCCATACCACCCTGAACGCGCCCGATCTCGTCTGATCTCGGAAGCTAAGCAGGGTCGGGCCTGGTTAGTACTTGGATGGGAAACAGCACTGTACAGAGAAATTATCCATGAAAGGAAGAGTCCATCAATGTGGCAAATTTCACTATTGTCTTATTTTAAGAAATTAACACAGCCACCTCAACCTTCAGTAACCACCACTCTGATTAGCAGCCATTAACATCAAAGCAAGAAGACCCTCCACCAGCAAAAAGATTTCAATTTGCTGAACGCTCTGAGGATAGTTGTATTTTTAGCAATAAAGTATTTTTAAGTTAAGGTATATACATTGGGTTTTTTAGATACAATGACATCACACATTTAATAGACTATAGTATAGCATAAACATAACTTTTATGTGCCCTGGGAAACTGAAAAATTCATTTGACTCACTTTACTACAGTATTTGCTTTATTGTAGTTGTCTGGAATCAAATCCATAGTATCTCCAAGGTATGCCTATAAATGGAATCATATGGTATGCACTCTTTTGTATATGGCTTTTCATTTATAAGACTCATCCATTGTTGTGTGGCAATAATACATTCTTTTTCATAATTGGAGAGAAATCCATGGTATGAATATATTGCAGTTTATGTATTCTGCTGCTGATGAACATTTGAGTTGTTTTCATATTGTTAAGTAGTACAAATAAAGATGCTTTCAATATTCTTGCCTATGTTTTTTTTTTTTTTTAAGATTTTATTTATTCACTTGACAGACAGAGATCACAAGTAGGCAGAGAGGCAGGCAAAGAGAGGAGAAAGGGAAGCAGGCTCCCTGCTGAGCAGAGAGCCCGATGTGGGGCTCTATCTCAGGACCCTGGGATCATGACCTGAGCCGAAGGCAGAGGCTTTAACCCACTGAGCCACCCAGGCGCCCCTATTCTTGCCTATGTTTTGATAAATATAAGTACTTATTTCTGTTAGGTATTTAGCTAAGAGTGGTACTACTGAGTCATATGATACTTATTATTTTAGGGTTGGTAGATACTGCCAATTTTCTAAGGTTATTGTACTAATGTATATTCCCACAAAAAATTTAAGGGAATTCCATTTGTTTCACGTTCTCACAAACACTTGGTATTGTTCTTTTAATTTGAGCCATTCTGATGAACATAGCAATATTTTATTATGCTTTTTGTGCACATTTCCCTTTTGACTGAGCACCTTTTTACATGCTTATTTTACATGCTCATAGACACTTTTTAAAATGTCTTTTGGGATCTTTTGCCCACTTAAAAAATTGAATTATCTTTTTCTTACCGATTTGTAGAGTGAATCAGTATACTGGCTGGGTCCTTATGGGAGGCAGATACCAATATGAAATGATCAATACAAGAGATATATTGGGGGCAATACCTATGAAAGAAAAAGGGGAGAGAAAGAAGGAATAGGCAGGAAGAGTTTTCAGATACAGGTCTGACACTTGTGAAAAGGGGAATGGAAGAATTGGCTAGGAATACAATCAGATTGGTGCACATCTCTAAGAAAGTCTCAGCCAGTCCAATAAGGAGTTCTGACATAACGACTCCTCATAGAGAAGTTCTGTCCTGGCTAGAGATAGTGAGCCCTTGTTCCATGACTGTGCTCATAATCGGCTAGGTGCTTCCAAAGAATCACGTGGCCTTGGCTTGCAAGCTAAGGTAGATCCTCTCTAGAAGGGAGATCGGAGCAAAGTAACTTCATGGATGCCATAGAATTCTTTACTAGAGGTATGTGCTGCCAAGTATCTTCTCCCAGTATGTGGATTGCCTTTTTATTAACTTAGTGGCACCTGTTAGTTAATTTTAATTAAGTCCAACTTATCTATCTTTTCTTTGGTAGTTATTGCTTTTTTGTATAATGTTCAAGAAGTCTTTGCCCTTCTCAAGGTCACGAGGGTATTCTCTTATGTTTTCCCCCAGAAGTTTTATTATTTTTCTGTTCACATTTAGGTCTATGATCCATTTTATTTTTTTTATTATTTTTTAATTTTTATTTTTATTTATTTATTTTTAAAGATTTTGTTTATTTATTTGACAGATAGAAATCATAAGTAGGCAGAGAGGCAGGCAGAGAGAGAGAGAGGAGGAAGCAGGCTCCCCGCCAAGCAGAGAGCCTGATGAGGGGCTTGATCCCAGGACCCTGGGATCATGACCTGAGCCGAAGGCAGAGGCTTTAGCCTACTGAGCCACCCAGGTGCCCCTATGATCCATTTTAAATAATATTTTGGGTATGTGTATGTTGGGGTTGGCTTTTATTATTTTCCAGATGACAGATTTGTGCCAGCACTAGTTAATAAAAAGGCGTCCTTTCCCCCCACCACCTGCAGTGCAGAATGTAATAAATAAGAGACTGTATACATATGGGTCTGTTTCTTGATTTTCTAATCCAGCCCTTTATTCTATTTGTCTAAACTTGTGTTAATATCACACTGTCTTAATTCCTGTAGTTTTGTAATAAATTTGGATATCTGGTACTGTACATTCTTCAGCTTTATTCTTCACTATTGGCATGGCTATTCCAGGACCTTGGTAATTCTACATACATTTGAGAATCACCTTGTCATTTCCAGCAATGCTGGGGTTTCAGCTGGGATTCATTAAATCTATGGATTAATTTGGGGAGACTTGACATTTAAACAATATTAAGTCTTTCAATCCATGATGGCATGTCTCTGGGGAGGAACTTCCAGGCAGATGGGTAAGAAATAGCATGACTTATGGAAAATGAGAAGCTATGAAGCACTTTCAATGAGGTGTGAAAGCCCAGGACATGGAATGCAGAAGATGGGGCTGAAGAAAGAGATCTGATGTGCATTCATACAAAAGATTCAAGCAGTAATGGATTTGAATGGGTTTGAATGGCTTTCAAGGGGGACAAAAGTGTAGGTGGGCATAATAGTTAGGAGACCATTCCAGGAGTTTAGGTGAGATAAGGTGAAGATTTGAACATGGACAATGGCAATAAAGTGGAGAAGAAATGGATTCATATTTTATTGGTAAAATCTGCAGGACTTGGTGACTGGAGGTTGTGGGGTACATTGGAGATGCTGAAAGTCAAAGATGGCTCTCAACTTCCTGACCTGTATCTGGGTACCTGTATCTGGTACTACAAGAAATATAGGGTAAGAGTAAACTTGGAAGAAAATGTGTTGAGTAGGTTGAGTATGGGGTTCCCAAGAGAGGAGTACTTGGCACAGAGTAGATAGATATTTGTTGACCTGAACACTAACAATAACTGAGGGCCCTTGAGGAAAAATGACATGTGCTATTCTTTTCTATAAGCCCTAACAAGTAGTTGCTTATCATCTTTACAGTAATAAACTTTTTCCCCAGTGTAAGTTCCCCCCAAATCAAAAATCACTACTTTCCTTTGTTGTTTTTAGTCAATCCAAAAAAATAAGCATTTCCTGTACAACTAAAATATTTTAATTTTTCGTATGTGGGCTGAATCTTTCAAGAGGGGTTTCAACTACTTTAGAAAAGAGTGAAAGGTTGGGGTGGTGGGAGTGCCTGGGTGGCTCAGTCAGTTAAGTGTCTGACTCTTGGTTTTGGCTCAGGTCATAATCTCAGGATGGTGAGATGGAGCTACAAGTCAGATTCAGTGCTCAGCAAGGAGTCTGCTTCTCTCCCTCTGCCCTGACCCCAGCTTGTGCTTTCTCTCTAAAATAAATAAGTCTTAAAAACAAAAAAAGATGTGTGTGTGTGTGTGTGTGTGTCTGTGTGTGTGTATATATATAAAATATATACATATGGGATCGAGCCCTGTGTCAGGCTCCAGGCTTAGCACAGAGTGTGCTTGGGATTCTCTCTCTCCTTCTCCCTCTGTGTGCCCTCCTATGTCCAGCTCTCATGCATGCAGGTACACACTCTCTCTCAATAAGTAAACAAAATCTTGGGGGTGCCTGGGTGGTTCAGTGGGTTAAAGCCTCTGCCTTCGGCTCAAGTCATGATCCCAGGGTCCTAGGATCAAGCCCTGCATCCGGCTCTCAGCGGGGAGCCTGCTTCCCCACCTCTCTCTGCCAGCCTCTCTGCCTACTTGTGATCTCTGTCTGTCAAATAAATATATAAAATCTTTAAAAAAAATAAGTAAACAAAATCCTAAAAATAAATTTTTAAAATATTTAAAAAATAAATAGTGAAAGGTTAAAAAAAAAAAAAAACTTTAAAGAGGTGAGATAGGGGCAACTGGGTGGCTCAGCGCCTTAAGCGGTTAAGCTTAAGTGTCTGCCTTTGGCTCAGGTCATGATCCCTGCTCAAAGAGGAGCCTGCTTCTCAGTTTTCCTCTGCCATTCCCCCTACTTATGCTCTTTCACTCGCTCTCTCCTTTTATCCCTCAAATAAATAAATACAATCTTAAAAAAATAAATAAAAAGGGGAGATAATAAAACCCATAGCTTAGTCATGTGACAAAAAAAAAATAGCCCTGTAAGTAAATATAAACATGCTGTCCTATTAGTGAGATTTAAATAAGTCAGAGTCTTTGAAAAATAAAAGATAAAACTTAATTAGTTCAAAATTCTGTAGTTTTAATAAATCTCTTTAGTTGCAACTTATGATTTTATAGATTGGAGTGGTTTTAGAACTGGTCTGAAGTCTGCAATTGGGATAGACTCTTGTTTGGCCCAGAACTCTTTAGTAAACAAACATTATTATCCCCTATTAAGTTCAAGAGGTACATAAAACCAATCAGTTCCTGGAGGTGGAATATAAACAAATACATGCAAAATATTCTCCATTCCTATTTGTCATTCACCTTCCTAATGGGTTCTTAAACATCTCGGCTCAGTTCTCCCATACAGCTCTGACACTGGGGTTGTAAGGGTAAATACAAGTCTAAAAAAATTAAATTAAAAAATTTCCCTCGTTAAAAAAAAAAAATTTCCCTCGTTCCTGGGCAGCTCAGTCATAAAGTGTCTGCCCTGGGCTCAGGTCATGATCCCAATGTCCTGAGATGAAGTCTCCACATTGCCCCTGCTCAGCGGGAAGCCTGCTTCTGCATATCCCACTCCCCCTGCTTGTATTCCCTCTCTCACTGTGTGTCTCTCTCTCAAATAAATAAATAAAATCTTAAAAAAAAAAAAAAAGCCCTAGTCCCCAAAAGGACAAGAAACTTCACCTCCTTTCTTTTCAATCAGCAATTCTCTTAGAAAAAAATCAAAATTGTAAACGGTTTCTCTCTTTGAGATGTATGTACACCTTTGAAAAAGCTAAGTAAGCCTCTTGCCAGTTCTGAATCCCGCTAAGGTCTTTCTTGGGAGCCTTGAAGTTACCTCTTTGAAATGCAAGTATCAGGGAGGGCAGTACTGCACCTCCACCTCCCTGTCTTTGTGGGTGTTTAAACCTCAGCTTTTGGCTTCCAGATGTAACTTCGTATCATTTTTTCCTTTGAGTAAAGACAGCAGGTCTGTCATGGATTCTATCTACATAAACAAATGAGATTTTTTTTTTTTGTCTTTAATAATCTCTTCAGTGAGTCACAGCATGCTTTAATGCTTATTCAATAATAAAATTGTTTTATTGTTTTCTTCTTTTCCTGGAGGGTTTTTCTATTAGGAGATTTTATTTTTAATTATTTCCCTAGAACTGGATCCTCCAGTTTCCGCACTTGTACAGCTGGTTGATAATCCCCATTCCCTCTGCACTTGTTTTAGGCAGTAAGATACAGTGGAAAGAGCATGCCTTTAGACAGCCCTGGATTTAAACTGTGCTTTTCTCGTTACCAGAACTTAACTTCTCTGAAGTATTACCTTTTATTTTTTCCTCTGAAGTACTACTTAACTTCTCTGAACCCCTATTACATCATCTATAAAATTAGAATAATACGTTATAAATGAGGTAAATAAACACACACACGGGAGATTCTTAGCCCGTGAAAGTAGCAAAGTTATACTAGATGCCCTCAACACACTAAACTTTCGATCCACTCCCCCCTTTCCTCGGGGGCATCTGTCAAATCCTCAGCTGTTTCCTTACAGCGTTTCCTTCACTGATCCTGACCACACTGCGTTATAAGGTAACGAACCTGAAGTGCGGATCTTAAAAAGAGTCTGAAAAGTTTTAGGAGGTAAAATACGTAAGGCTGACAGAGCCGTCGCAGTTCAGACAGAACGGGGGGAAATCAGACTGCGGGGGTCCCCAAATGCAAATACGTGAATTACAAACGAACACAGGCGCCGGCGGCTTCCGCACTTCCCCTCCAGGGCGCACCGGGACGTCGGCCCTGCGCCGCCCGCCGGCGCGGGGGCGACGATTTGCATATACGAAATTGGGAAGAGGGGGAACCACCCATCGAAAACCCCGGGCAGCCGTCTCCCCAGGGCCCGGGAGAGCGAGCCCCACTTCGCTGCCCGGCCCGCCCCCAAGGGCTCCCAGGCGGCCGGCCCCCTGGACGTCACCGCGCCCTCCCACCCTCTCCTGAACTTTAAACCACGCGCCTAAGAACAACCTGGAGGAGGGGGATTTCTCCGGAGTCGGCGGCTTTCGCACGCTCGGGACTGTCACCGCCCGGCTCCCAGCGTTCCCCGCGCTCCCAAAGATCCCGCCTCTTGCAGCCCCCACCGAGTCTCAAAGCCTCGGACGGCCAAGGCGGGGCGGGGGGGAGGGCGGGGCGCAGGCCGGGGGGAAGGCGGAGGTGCGGGGCCTACGTCAGCCGCGGGAAATCCCCCTCCCGCCAGGCTGCCTGCCTCTAGGCCCGGCAGGCGCTCGGTCCTCGCGGCGCTCCGCCCCCTGCTCCTGGCTCCCGCACCTCCGACGGGCAAAGCCGGGTGATCCGGAACGCTAGCATTAAGGGGGTGGGAAGGTGTGAGCCGCAAAACCCAAGGAGGGCGGGAAGGAGGAGGAGGCCCCGGGGGTGGTCAGGGGGACTGAGGGTCCCGCCGGCAGAGTCCCTCCGCCGCCGGACCGACGCGGGCTGATTGTGGCGGCCTCGGGTCAGGACACTTGGAGGGGCGGCGCGGTGAGCGGAGCCATGGCCTCGGGTGAGTGTCTCAGACGCCGGACCCGACCGCGGGAAGGACCTCGTCCGGGGGTCTTTGCAGCTCAGAGTGTTGGGGCCTCGGTTTCGGTTGTGCGCGTTCTGTCTTTAAAATCGTCTCATCTGGCAGATTGTCAGCCTTTAAAAAGTTACCTGGTTCGGGGGTTTGCGTGCGAAATCAAAGTCATGCTCTGTAATTTGATGCCATTATGATAGCCGGAACCTTAGAAATTCCCAGCGACTAGATTTTTAGGATTAGGGAAGTAACACGAATCTAAACGAGGACGGAGAGTTCTCATATTTAAAAATTAATTTATATTGAAATGGTGGTTTTATGTTTTAGAAGAGGAATGAAGAACCTTCAGACCTCAGGCGTGCTCTCCTTTTTTTAGTTTAATTTCATCAAGGGCCAGGAGGTGACCGCTGATGTGTTGACAGTTGTACAAAATGAGGTGCGGCTTTAAATAAAAGTCACCAGTGCTGTCTTAACAGGTCTTAAGTGGAAATGTTGCTTCAGCAAAGTGAATGATTTCTACTATAAAGCGGGTACTTTCTAGTTTACGGAGACGTCATTTTTTTTCTTTGTTAGAAGAAAGGGGGAAAGGAGTATTAGAATATCCGCGCTTAATTTAAAATAGGAATGGAAACGAAAACTTTACAACACTAGTGTAACAATTCATTGTCAGTTAATAGATGCGAAGATCTGTTGCTTTGGGGGGAACGAGTTTACCAAGAAACAGGTTAGAGGGCAAGGGAGGGAGTCTCATATATATAGCCGTGGTTTAGATCTGCCTGTAACCTAAAGGGAAGTAAATCAAGTAGACTGTCTTTGAGTTGGACCTTTACAGGATTCTGGCAAGGTTCACGGGGCCCTTTCCCGGCAGACGGAGCAGAGGCAGGGAGGCCTGGTAGGGTAAATTAGCGCTATATGAGGAGGCTGAAGGTTTGGGGGGACTTGTTTCTGGTTGACCCGCGTCCTCCCAAGACCCTGGTTCAGTGACCCTCAGAGGCTGATGTCTAGCTGAGAAGAGGAAGTAGAAAGCATTAAAGGATTTTTTTAAGGGGTTGAGCAGAACAATGCCATAGCTACTGCTGTAGGCCGAAAAGGAAATTGGGGTGGTTCACATGACATTTGATTTTCAGTTTGTCTGTGGTTTTTTATGTGAGAATACAAGTGTAGTTTAAAATATTTCAACTTTCTCTTTACCCACTTCAGTGACCCCAAACTTTCAGATAATTTTGTAAATTTATAATTTAAAAGCACATTTAGATTAAAAGTCCAAAGATGATCTGAAATATTTGGCTAATTTATTGATTGACAGAGATTTTGTATGAAAGTAGTAAAGAATGGTAAGCGTTATTAACAAAGGTCTGACTGCTGGCAATTTAACCAAACTTCATTAATATGTGGCATGAGTGTAATACTTCTAATTCTTTTAAAAGGGAGAAAAGAGGGTGGGGGAGAGGGGTGTTGGGAGAGGGTGGTGGAGTTACATTATATGTTTAAATAAAAATTTTAAAAAAATTAAAAAAGAGAGAGAACCATTTACACAGAGAATAACGTAAGACCCAAATCATTCAAAAATGTGATACGATTTAGATTTGTTTAATGGCACTATAGTTTGTGCTGTTGTGAGGACTGATTCCCTAAATTGAAGGGGAAAAAAAAGTAAAGGAATGAATATTATAGGGTAATTATCTTTTTTTTTTTTTTGCCTTTTCTGGAGTTACATTAAAATGGGACTATTTAAAATATGGCAAGTTAGGGGCACCTGGGTGGCTCAGTGGGTTAAGCCTCTGCCTTCGGCTCAGGTCATGATCTCAGACTCCTGGGATCGAGCCCCACATCAGGCTCTCTGCTCAGCAGGGATCCTGCTTCCCCCTCTCTCTCTGCCTGCCTGTCTGCCTACCTGTGATCTCTCTCTCTGTCAGATAATAAATAAAATCTTTAAAAAAAAATAAAATAAAATATGACAAGTTATTTAAGTTGTAATTTAGTTGTTTGAAAACTGCCAAAGAAATTTTTAAAAAGGAGTCTGGGAGTATTTTTCTTAGTCACTTGTAAAGGCCTTAGAGAAGAAGATTTAGTAAATTATAAATTCTAATTCTGTTTTGAAACAGTAATTGAATCGAAAGAGTAATAGGAAAAAAAATTTTGCTTAATTAGTTATCACTGTCTAGTTTAGATTATTTGTAGTAAGGTAGTATTAAAACCTCAAAAAGTATTTTTATTGATTACCAGGCACTTAAGACCATTTCTTCTTTTCTCACCGGATGTCATATGTAAATAGGTATGTGTAGCTGGATTTGTTACTTGTAAAATAACAAACAGAATGTAAAAGTAACAGATTATAATCTCTTAGCAAAATGATTTAAGTACCATGAGTAACAAGGAATTTAATTTATAGATATATAAAAATCATATATATATGCATATGTATGTGTATATATATGTACATATATATATATGAGAATGATTTTATATGATTCTAAATTTTGTTCAGGTAAATTACCAAATAAATTATTTAGGATTTCACAGATTGGGTTCTATTAAACTGTCGTTATTGGTTTGTTTTTTTTTTAACTGTCTTAACACAATTGATTAAAACAGGTATTGTTAAGAAAAATGTTCCCTGTCCCATGTAGGGCATGCATAGGCAGTCATTACTCTTTATATATATGACTCTGTTTTGTTTAATGTAACTAAAATTAGCTATTTTGTCTGAATTTAAAGCTTCTCATTGTTCCTGTAGAAAGTGCAAAATATGCACACATAGGTAGCTCTGTTTACTAGTAAGTATGGTAAAATATGTTTTAAAACTTGATAATTGATTTTTATTCACAGTTTTCTTTAGTATAGTTCTGTTCTGTCATATAATAGGAAGTACATGAAGAAACTTTTTGTAAACCACACTACTTCCAACTCTGGTGTAAATTTCAAGAGAACTCTAAGTATTTCTCTTGAGTAAGGGGAAAAAAGATCAGTGTAGATATGATGCAACTTAATCATTAACGATAGAGCTGGAAGCTGGAATTGACAACTAAAGCAAAATACTTTTTTTAGGTAGAATCCTACACACTATAAACATGAATGCTGTATCTGAAATGCCCCACGTGTATGTAGAGACAACAGCTATATAAAAGAATTAAGGTGATACATGACAGGGTTAAAGGGAATGAATGAGTGAAATGGCTAGGGAGGAATCGTGATAAAATGATACTAGGAATATCTGGGATGTGTGTAGGATCTTTCCCAAATACAATATAAGAGGCTCAGAATTTCCTTTTGTTCCGTCGTTCTCTCATCTGTGTTCTCTGCATGTGATTGGGTTTGTAGGCACATGACCAGGATACTTGCATGGGACATAGTTACACTAAAAAAATTTCTTTGTTTAATTCATTTTTAAGTAGGCATCTTGTAATTTTTACTTTTGAATCTGGAAGTCTTAAGACAGATGAGTCGGTACTGCCTTTTATTTTTAAGTTGATTAAATACCTGAGTAATCTGGAACAGATTTTAAATATTTCTCTACTTTTTCATTCTGGAAGTTAACATTTTTTTTCAAGATTCTCTCTCACCCCACCGCAATGGAATCTCTATTGTGAAACTCTTGCATCTTTTATTTACCTTCTGGTGCGTACATCAGCCAAATACTCCTCTGAATACTCCCTTACGTGGATGCTTAAGACTTACTTGAGAGTCAGCCTCAGATACTGGAGTAAATCTAGACTTTAGCCCATAAAGAACCTAGTTTTATTCCAGTTCTGCCACTCTGTGATATAAAAATGAGAATAACTACTACAGCATCTTGTTTTGAGGAACAACAAAGACAATTCATGTCCATAAATGTTAGTTTTCTTATGTAGTGGAGCTGTTTGGAGACTTAGACATCTAGGAAACAGGAGCTACTAGAAGTAATTGGCACTCACTATTGTTTAAGTATCCTGACATTCTAGAATTCTGTGAAACCTTGAAAAATTGTAATAATAGACTAGAACAGATGCTAGATAGAAAGTCTTTCAAGAATATATGAGAATGAAAAAAAAAAGAATATATAAGAATGTCCATTTACTTTTAAACAGTTTGAAATGGTTTTCTGTATTTTTAAACTAGTGGAGAAGAATTTGACAGTGGTGTTTGGAGGCAGCGTACCTTTTCTCCTTTGTCCACTTCAATGATAGTAAACATTCTGAAAAGAAAGTAAATCAAAAATGTCTTGGTAATTGATTGTTATAACTTACCTTTCATTTGACTTCTTTTATACCTTCTGTGTTAGTCTTTTTCTAGCATGTGGGAATAGGCTTAAGTTTTCATTGCCCTTTTGTTAATTGAATGCCATTCTATGTATCTGAGAAATGGTTACTCTAAATTTTGATCATAATTAGGAAGAAATGGAAAAAGTGTGTCTTAAGGTAAAGAAGCTTACCGCCATGATTCAGTTGGGTTCCCAGGTTTGAGGAATGATGAATAGATCTCATTTTCTTTTTCTCCAAAGTGAGTGAAAGTGATACTTAGAAAAGTGTATATTGTTAGAAAAGTGTATATTATTAGCTCCATCTGCTCCTTTGGCTTTCAGGTAGTCTATTATCCAGTATTTCTGCAAGGAAGATGCAGTCTGCAGTCAGTTATTCTCAGCTATGGTGTTGACATATTAGTGTGTGATCATTTGCTTGCCGTATTGTAAGAAATGTTACTGATATTCACAATGGGTTTGTAGGCACGTGACCCGGATAACATCACATTGATATTATCAGTGTTATTGATAATCACAATATTAATTTTGTAAACAATTTACCTTTTAAATAGATCAGTGTGATCGAAGGTGATCCCTATCATAGTGCTTTTTTCCCTTGATTATATTTGGCTAAGCTTTTTAGAGTGGGAAAGAAAGAAGAGTTAAAGCTGTCAGAATTAAAAAAAAAAAAAAAAAGTCATCAGATTTCCTCTGCCTAGTTTTGTCTGTCATCCAGCCCATACTTGTACATGAATTTTTGGATTGCTTCTCTAGATATGTGATTCTTTAAGCTTCTTTATGTTTTAGGGCAATGGTTCATAATCAGGAGTGTGTTAGAATTGCTTGGAAGGCTTTTTCAGAAATATGTCGGGGCTTTATAGATTTCTGTTTCTATTCAGTAGATGATAGGTGGGATCAGGGCATGTGTGTTTTTTGAAAAAGCTTCCAAAATGATTCTGGTATATACCCCCACTATGAACTCTTCCAGGAATTTCATTGGATCTAAATACTCACTTGCCTGTAGCAAGATGCATTATCTTCTTAAACTAAGTTGTGTTTATTTTAGGTTATTTGCTGTAATGTTATTGTGACTTTACCCCTGGCTGTTTTTATGCTTATTTTTTTTTTTATTTTGATCCATTGGGATTCCAGCTATCATATTTGCTAATGTCATTCATAATTTCTTTTTTTATAACAATAATTTAAATTTATCACTTATAAAATGGGAGAATAATTCCTGTTCTGTTTTTATGAAGATTAAAGTTGAGAGGATCAAGTAAGGATATATGTAAAAGTACTTTAAAACAGTATTATAATTACTGTAATTAATTTTTTCCTGAACAATTAATGCTGGTTCCCGGTGCTAGCCATAAGGTTTTAATTAATGTGTTTATTTCCGACAATTGAGGCTCCATTTTTAACTTGTATTTCAATATAATTTTTTAACCTTAAAAACTGAAATAGCACTCTTCTTTGCTTAAGTGAAAATAAAAACATAGGTATGTTTTGCAAATAATTTGGCTGTATTTGAAATATTATTTGGGTCAGTATTAGCATTTTACAGTATTGTTTAAAAGCTAGGGGTCAATCCCAACTTTGCAGTATTGGTTTAAAAAAAGCACAGTAATCAGCTTGCTTAGAACTACTTTGGAGAAATTTCAGTACTTTTCAGAACTGTAGTGATTCGAGATAATCTTAGTGAAGAGTACTTATTTTCCTTACAGTTCTCTGATTTACATTTTACCTTGTCCACTCCATACAAGACTATAGTTCAACATTCTATCTTTAGGAAGAAAGGCACTTTAAAACAGTCCTGAGGGAGGAAGTGACTGTACATTATACTGATGCATGATATAAACGATTAATAGCTGGGAAGTATTTTACAATCATAAATACAGATAAATTAGAATATGAATAGGTATGAAGAGTAAAAAGTGTAGCAGTTCTAATACCTACAAAGCACTATAATAGGTATGAAGAGTAAAAAGTGTAGCAGTTCTAATACCTACAAAGTGGAACCTAATAAGGAAAGTATGATTAATCACAATTACTATCCTTTGCTGTTTGTATAACTTACACAAACAAAAAGAGTTTTAGATTTTCAGTTATTCACTCCCCAGATATTTACTGAATATGTGTATGCAAGGCATTGATGAGTAAGTCACAATTCCTGCCTACAAGTAGCTTGAAAAGAAATAGAACAAGGGGGCACCTGGGTGGCTCAGTGGGTTAAAGCCTCTGCCTTTGGCCCAGGTCATGATCTCAAGGTTCTGGGATCGAGCCCCACATCGGGCTCTCTGATCAGCAGGGAGCCTGCTTCCCCCTCTCTCTCTGCCTGCCTCTCTGCCTACTTGTGATCTGTCAAATAAATAAAAAAAAAAAAAAAGAAAGAAATAGAACAAGTAGCTTGATGAGATAAAACAAGTAGCTTTTTTTCAAGAAGAAATAAAACAGTGAGTCTTCCCTAAATTATAGTTATTTGGAATAATTGTCATAAGCAAAATACTTTGATAATTTAGAGGAGGAGGAGATTATTTCCAGCTGGGGAAATGTGAAATATTACAATAAAATATTACTTGGTTGATCATGAGACTTTTTACAAATAAAGAGCTTGTACAATAGGAAGACTAGATTTCAAAGATTTTTTTTTAAGTACTTGATTTTATATGGTCACTAATATTTGTCATTATTATAACTTCAAACCTATAAAAATCCTTTTATTTTCTCTTTCAACAACTGCTTTTCTTTAGAGACTTTTTTCACAAACACTTTCTAGTTTAAGGAAGCATGGTGTAACTAATGAAATATTTGAAAAATCACTATGAGCCTAGCACTTTTACTCACTCTTCCCCCCAAAGTTGGCCACTTACCATTAATGATGTAATTCTGTATCAACTTCCCACCAAGACACCTTTAAATAAGTAGTGGGCAGGGATTTATTTGACCTTTAGTTAAACCACATACATTATTTAAGATATCACTTAAAAAATTCTGTTGAGTATTTCGAGCTATTGAGAGGAAAATGTACTTTCTTCCAAATTCTCCTACAATGACATATGAGGATGTAAAATATTTGAAGCTTAAATGTGAATTTGAGTTATTCATAATATACAAGGATATATAAGTATGTGACATTGAAATACCCATCTGCAGGCCTTACATTTTTCAATAAAATAAGTGTTATGAATGTGATTAGCTTAAAGTCAGTTTTCCCTGGCTCTAATAGTATCTTTACTCAGTAACCCAAAGTAGAAACTGTGGAGCCTCAATGATTCTTTACTTGCTCTTAACCCTAATGTTCAGTCAGTCACTAGGAACTGTCAATTTTATTGAAATAATCCTTCACTCCTGTTATCACTGCTAGATGTCAGACCTGCCCTCACTGTTGCCCACGGTACTGTCACAGCCTCTAAACCGATCATCATACTGTCTCTTTTCTTTTCAACTTCTCCACTGCCATCAGAATCCTTACTCTAAAATGTCAGTCCAGGGGCGCCTGGGTTGCTAAGTTGGTTGGGCGACTGCCTTTGTCTCGGGTCATGATCCCAGGGTCCTGGGATCAAGCCCCACATCGGGCTCCCTGCTCAGCTGCTTCTCCCTCTGCCACTCTCCATGCTTGTGTTCTCTCTCTCACTGTCTCTCTGTCTGTCAAATAAATAAGTAAAATATTTTAAAAAATAAAAAAAAATAAAGTGTCAGCCCAATCAGATGATTCCCCTGAATCTATTTATCGATTCGTTGTCACTCATGAACTAAAATCCAAATCCCTAATGTCCTGTGTACTTTGAACCCATTTGTACAGATTACAAATGTCTTTTGGCTTTTGGTTCTAAAGGTAGAAGTGTAATCCACTTCCACTGTGCCTCCATTGGTCATTTTTAAACTCTTCTTCTGTGCTGCTCCAGGTTTGGACACACTGTTCCCTTTCACTAGAAGGCCTTCCTCTCTACTCTCCCTACCTTTTTGCTTCATTAACTCTTTCTCCTTTGTTTTGACATAGGTATGCCTGACTCTTTTGCTCTTACTATCATTTTATGCACAATCTTGTTAGCATAAACAAAATTTTGTTTTGTTGGACTCTTCTGTAGTCTAATAATTGGTAGTTTTGCCTCATTGTTCTATAAAATTCCTGAAAGTACCGGTTGTTACACCATCATGATATTACTATAAATCATTGTTTTCAAGAAAGGATCTGAAACAAGAGTAGACAACATTTATTGAGTATTTGTCATAGGCGTGATGCTTGTTAAGAACTGAACACACACTACCTTGAATCCTCACAAAACTCCTATAAGGTAAATGCTTTTACTATTATTCCCGTTTATAGATTGGGAGACTTAGAAGATACATTTCCAGGATCCTTGCTATTAAGATATGGCTAAGGAGGACTCAAAAGGCCCCTACCTAACACTGTACCAATTAAGATCCATTGTATTACCCTTTCTAAAGATTTGCTTGCAAGAGGTAAAGAGGGTAAGTCTTTAATCAGAGAAATGGATTACCTAATTGTAGGAATTTAAAAATCACTTAACTGATGGAAGGAAAATGGTATTTTTTTTTTAATGGAAGACATCTGTATACTCCTGAAATAGACACATTGCCAAGTACCCTACTTGTAAGCATACTTGAGTGTCTTCATTGAACTTTTCATTTCTATAATATGGATAATAAGAAGGGTAAAGATGCATATGTTTTAGACAACTTTACTGACATATAATTAATGTATGATATATTGCACATGCTTAAAGTTTGCAATTTGATAGCTTTTGACATATGAATACAACCTTAAAATCATCATCACAATCAAGATAATTAACATATCCATTATCCCCCAAGTTTCCCCATCCATTCCACACTCTTTTCCTTAGGTAGTCAGTGATCTGCTTTTTTGGATTATAGATTAGTTTACATATTCTAGAGTTTTATATAAATGGAATCCTATAGGATGTGCTCTTTTGGTCTCACTTCTTTCAGTCAGCTTAACTTTTTTAAAATTGGAGTATAGTTGACACATACATTAGTTTCAGGTGTATAGCATATAGAATTCATCCATGTTGTATATTGTATAGATCAGTTCATTCTAAAGTTCATATTTTGAATTACATTTGTTATAGAAAGTGAGTAATTTTTTTTTCTCTGTTGTGTCTTCAGTAAAGAGATTTAGATGGAACTGGTTGAAAATTCTGTTGAGTTTAAAATCAACACTTCTGGGGGCTTCAGCTCAGGTCATGATCCTAGGGTCCTGGGATCGAGCCCCGCATCGGGCTCTCTGCTCAGCGGGGAGCCTGCTTCCTCCTCTCTCTCTGCCTGCTTCTCTGCCTACTTGTGTTCTCTGTCAAAAAAAAAAAAAATCTAATTAAAAAATTTATTAAAAAAATGAACACTTCTGGAACTTATTTAGATATTCTATGTATCAATCCTTTAAGATTCCAGGAGAGATTTAAAAAAAACTTACATGTCCTTTCTGCAAGGATTTAAATGCATTTTCATTTTCAAGTAGCAGTCTTTTAGTCCACTGTTAGGGGTCTAATGTAAAATCAAGCAATTCAACTCACTTTTGGAGTATGATATTGTACTTTTGAAGACTATCTTCTTGACCCTTCTGGGGGAATCTTGAGGGATATCCTTGTACTTGGTCTTAGGTGTGAAGTAAATATCTCTGAAGTAGGGATCTCAGAACTTCACATTGGCATTAGCTCTTGATATTAAATGATAAAGTGCTAACCAATTAATATGATTTGAGTAATCTTGTGTTAACACTGTATAAGAGCTCAATATGAATGGGAGAAGAGCTACCTTTACCATCCAATCTTGGGTAATTACATTTCAACCTATTATTTAATATTGGAAGGGAAAATTTTTTAGTCCGCTCTTTTGAAAAAAACAAAATGGTCAAATCCATTATTACTATGATTGTAATCTTACCCTCCTCCTTTTTTAAATTTTCAGGTGGGTATAACCCATGTATAGAGATCATTGAACAGCCCAGGCAGAGGGGCATGCGTTTTAGATACAAATGTGAAGGGCGATCAGCAGGCAGCATTCCAGGGGAGCACAGCACAGACAACAATCGGACATACCCATCTATCCAGGTAATAAACCGTTCTCCTGTGTATATCTAACTTTTAATTGCTCCATATTTTATCTGTAGCAATCACATTAAAGGACCAGTTTCTTCACAGTGTGCTCTCATTTCCACTGTGGCTTAAATATATACTTTCAAAGGATATTTATGACGTGACCATGAATTTAAGAGCATGCATTCAGTGACCCAACATCCAATTATTTTCTCTTGCTCCATGATAATATTTTGGTATAACTTGTTTTAAAAAGAAAACAAACAATCAAATGGTATGACCAGTTGAAATCAGTGCAGAAAATAATATGCCAAGGAATGGAGAGGTAAATTCTTCCCTTCTGATATTCCCTGGAAAGTTCCATTCAAATTGTATTTGCCAGCCAGTTGGACTTTATTTATCTAGTGCTAACTACATTATATAAATTGAACTCTCTTTTAGTAAGTCAGTTCTGAATGGGATCAATTTATGGATCATATATTTAATTTCCCCTTTTTTCAGATTATGAACTATTACGGAAAAGGAAAAGTGAGAATTACATTAGTAACAAAGAACGACCCATATAAACCTCATCCTCATGATTTAGTAGGAAAAGACTGCAGAGATGGCTACTATGAAGCAGAATTTGGACAGGAACGCAGACCCTTATTGTAAGTACACAGCCACAGACATCTTTAGGAATAGGATAAGCAGAGGATTCTCTGTTTCCTGGACATGTACATCTGTTATTTCTTAGCAGGATAAATGATTTCTCATTCTTCTATTTACTGTAGTAGACATTTAAATTTTCTTAACTCTTATATTAGAACCTCCCTTTTATTCTTTATTAGTAGACACAGCCCATCAGGATAGCAAGAATACTTATTTATTGCTACTAAAGGTAAACCTTAACTTATTTTACATTGTGATTTTCTTTCTTAGTGTGAACAATCTCTGAAAAGTTTTCTTGCATGTATTAATAGTTCAAAATTATCAGATATGAGAAAACCAGCTGGAAACCTGGAATTATTACTTAGAAAAGGACAGGTATAAAAGTAACATGATGGTAGTTCTAAGATAAGAAAAATGATGTAACACCTTGGTGTTGGTGAGGCTGCCAGAAGATGGGTCCATTCATCATGTTGGTGATAGTATAAATTAATAAAATCCTTCTGGTAGGCACTTTAACGACTACATAGGAAAAGCCTGAAAAATATGAATGTCTCTTGAACCAGCAATTCTACTTCTGGGAATTTATCCTCAGGAAAAAATTAAGCATGTTCAGACATTTAGCTGTAGTGATGTTCATTGCAGCTCAGTTTATAATGGCAAAAAGTTAGAAACAATCAAAATAATAAGGAGGGATCCGTTAGACAATCTGGTATATCCATGCAGTGTACTCCTATGTAGCCTTAAAAATAACATTGCAAATATCTCTTGGTATAAAAAGATATTCACACTATGTTAGATAAATAGGTTTAAAACAGAATATGTGATAAAATATATCACATATTCTTGGTAGTATATACACTAAGGTACTAATAGTAGTTGTTTCTTGGTGGGTAAGACTGGGGTTTTATGTTTTTCTTTTAACTTGTGTTTATTCTATGATTCATCTTTTATAATGAACATGCATTACCTTTGGAAAAATGAACCTAATTACAACGAGGAAAATGTTAGTAACCTCCTTATATATTAACAGTAACTATCTAGAAAATATACTTTAAAAATATTCCTTTTAAAATAACTACCCAAAACAAAAAATATCTAGTAATACACATATGGCAAGAAATATTTCCTATTTATATTGTTTGACCTCCCAACACTATTTTACATTGTGGACCACTCCTTTCTTGGAATATTCTCATTTCTTGATTTCTCTGAGAACAGACTCTCCTGTTTTATTTCCTACTTTTCTGGCTGTTCCTTCTTAATTACAGACAGTTAAATTCTTAGTTATGTCCAATAATGCCCTTATTGTCTCTCCTGCTTCTCTGCCCAGTTCAGGAAGGATCACACACTGTATTTACTTCATATTTATATTTATATAAATATAAATATATTTATATATGATATATTTATATCATGTTTATTTAGTTGTCATGATTATTAAAGTCTCCTTTAATTTAGAATAGTTTCTCAGCCTTTTTTGGTCTTTAATGACATTACCATTTTTGAAGAGTCTAGGCTACTTGTTTTGAAGATTGTTGTTGAGTGTGGATTAGTCTGAATGTTTGCTTGTTTAAATTCATGTTAATATGGGTAACATGAATAATATTTTCATGTTAACATGAAACATTTCAGATGAGAAATCTACAGAGGGGGCGCTATGTTGTTTTCAAAATATCCCTTCAGGAGACATGGTATATTAGTGTTTTCCATTGGCAATATTAATTGGCACTCTATTGTAAAGAAAAACTTTCCCTTTTTTCTCTTTCCCAGTAAAAAAAAATACCACTGTAGACCCATGGATTTTTATATTCAGTGTACTCTAGTCCATTACTGGCATTATTATTTTGATGTTCAGATTGACCCAGATTTGACCAATGCAGGCCTCTTCCGCCTGCTTCCTATGTCCTTTTGATATGCTTCTATCTTTCTTTGGGCACTTCTTTACTTTCTGACACAGCAAAGTGTTCAGGACTTGTACTTTTCTTGCCTTAGCTCTGAAATCAGTTTTTTCTAAGGAGCCCTGGTTCCTTTCAGTGGAGAATGGCATTTGGTCTCATTGTCTTTTTGACATATTCTCTTAAATATATCAAAAGCACCTCAACTAGAATATGCCCCAAACCCTGACTTTTCCATGATAGTGTTTCTTTCTTCTCAGTGGGTCTTCCAATGTGCCTTATCTCAGTGGTTGCTCTAAAAGCCTCCAAACGTGGGGCACCTGGGTGGCTCAGTGGCTTAAAGCCTCTGCCTTCGGCTCAGGTCATGATCTCAGGGTCCTGGGATCGAGCCCCGCATCAGGCTCTCTGCTCAGCAGGGAGCCTGCTTCCCTTCCTCTCTTTCTCTGCCTGCCTATTTGCCTACTTGTGATCTCTCTCTCTGTCAAATAAATAAATAAAATCTTAAAAAAATAAAAGCCTCCAGACATGAGTATCATCCTTGAACCCCTCACACAGGCACACACATTGAATTCATTAACAGGTACTTCCTAAATAGTTCTTGAATCTGTACACTGCTCTCAGTGATCTCCATCATTACCACACTACCCATAGTCCAAATGTAGGCTGCCATAATAACCCCCTGACTGGTCTTCTTGCATCGCCTCTCTCTGTACGTCTTCCTCCCCAGATCTGTCCTCCACTTTAGCCAAGGTGACTTTCTTAAAAATTAATTTATTTGGAGTGATCTTTCAAATACAAATCTGATTGTCATATTCCCATTTAAAACATCTTAATGGCTTTATGTGGCTTTTGGAATAGGGCAGTATTCCTTATTGGCCCACAAGGTTCACAGGGTCTGCTTGTATTTGTAACCTCCATCCTGTGCTCCCCTTGAAGTCCATACTCCAGTCCCAGAGGCCTTCCTTTAGTTTCCTGTGCTCACAAGACTCTTCTGTAGGGGCCTTTGCTTGTTCTGTTCCTTCTGCCTGAAGTCTGTACTCTCCTCTTCCCCGAGTTCATCTCTGTTTATGTTAAGTAGCACTTTGTAGAGTAAGCTTCTCTGTCCTTCCTGAACTGATCAACTCTCTCCTGTCATAGGCTTCTATGACATAGTGTATATCTCCTTTAATAAAACTTGTGATGAGGGATGCCTGGGTGGCTCAGTTGGTTAAGCAGCTGCCTTCGGCTCAGGTCATGATCCCAGCGTCCTGGGATGGAGTCCCACATCGGACTCCTTGCTCAGCAGGGAGCCTGCTTCTCCCTCTGCCTCTGCCTGCCACTCTGTCTGCCTGTGCTCACTCTCTCTGACAAATAAATAACTAAATAAATAAAATCTTAAAAAAAAACAAAACTTGTGATGGTTTCAGTTGAACATTTTTTGCATGTGATTATTTAATATTGATCTGTCTGCTTCACTGGGCTAGACTTCACTAGGCAAACTTTCTCTGTTAAGAGCCAGATAATAAATATTTTAGGCTTTGCAGGCCATATGGTCTCTGTTGCATCTGCTCATTTCTGTTGTAGCGTGAAAGTACACGTAGACAATGTGTAAACAAATCAGCTTGTTTGTGTTCCAAAAAATATTTAGAAAAACAGGTGGTAGGCTGGGTATGGTCCACGGGCCACAGTTTGCAAACCTTTGCACTAGACTAAGCTCCATGAGGAGAGGGATTGTAATGCTCATTATTTTCTAGAGTTTTTGGTACAGAGAAGGAATCCCAAAATTTGTTGAATGACTGAATCATGAATGAATGAATAATAGATTCAAATAATCTTCATGATACTTGGTTTCCTCATGTCAGAATTTCAAAAATCTCTCATTTCTAATATTCTATGAATAGCATTCAAATACAATTTTTCAGATGAAACAAAATTAAGTAGTGTATAAATATATTAAAATAAATAATTCTTTAAAATCTTTCATCAAAGAAAAAGTGAGAACCAAGATGTGAATCTTCCAAAGAAGTGGAATACTTTTGAGGAAGAGGATTATGGGTTTCAGGATTTCAAGAAAGGATTATGAATTCAAGATTTATTTTTTAATTATTGGAGGCAAAGGAAAGAAATGCCAAAGATACTTTAGGTGCTAACAAAATGACAAGTATGGTGAAGGTGCAGAGCATAAACATAAAGCCCCGTGAGCATGGAGAGGAGCAAACGAGGCAGGCAGCCTCCTGTTGCCTAAGTGCCATGTGAATTTTGAACAAATAGTGATGTTATTATAACCAAGTTTTGCTTCCTTATTCACACCCACCCAGCTTTAATGATGTCATGGTTTTTCCATGTGGGAACAAGTATGACTGGTGGTGGTAGGGGAGTTCCCCCCACCATCATCTGTGCTACAGATATGCAAATTAGTAATATTTGTAGCTTTTGAGAAGTTTTCCATAAATGACATTTTGAAACTTTTGCTAAATATCATCGTTCATATTAAACATCTTTCTAATTTAAAAGAAAACATTTCAGTGCTTTCTTATGAATGATTATTATAACTTCATGTAATATAGCATAAAACACATTCCATTGCTACTAGTAGTGACGTCAGGGCTCAAAAATCAAATGTCTGTGGAATAGATTGGGTATAAGAGGACTAGCAGGCACTGTAGTAAATTGGAGAGCCTTGTATAAACGTGTCCTCAGGTGATCGGCTCCATCAAGGTGCTCCTGTACTAGGCTGCTGTGGGCAGACCTTTTGAATGTTCAAGAGAAGCCAGAAATCCAGATGTTCATATGCAATTACTGGATTGTTAAATGACAGTAGAGTGTGTGCTTTTTTTTTTTTTTTATATAGGCGACACTTTTATGGGCTCAGCAAAACATACCTGTGGGCCTCCTTTTACAACTTTTTTTGTTTGGGAGGTCAATTTTACTTTCTTGTTAATGTTCACCTGTTTTGGTGTATTTGACATAGGCATAGAATGTACCCTTGATTTTTGCAGTATTTTTTGGTAAAACTTCATTTTTATGTCCTTGTGTTTAACTATAATACAGCTTGAAAGCTCTGTTTTCCTTCTAGTTTCCAAAATTTGGGTATTCGTTGTGTGAAGAAAAAAGAAGTAAAAGAAGCTATTACTTCAAGAATAAGGGCAGGAATCAATCCTTTCAATGGTAAGTAATGTCTGAGAGAATTATTTCTATTATTTGCATATTGACCTATTTGTGCAAATTAATTGTTTGTATCTTGAACCTGTGCTTTAGAAGCTGTCTTAAGTTTTGTGATCACTCTTCTGCTTGCTGACAGATACCTGTATCTGAGAAGTGAAGAATATTTAAAACCTTTCATAGTGTTGGGGGAAAAAATTCTCTGACAAACAAGGCTTTCTGGTATCCCTGGAGAGGGCCATTGTTTTCTATAAGAAAACCACAAATGTTCTGATTTCTTTTTGAATGTGGCCTTCCATTTGCCACTCCAGCAGACAGTATACATTATCTTCTTTGCATGTGGTTATTTAAATTAAGGTCATACTCAACAGTGAAATTTAAATTAATCCCAGTGTGGAAGAAGACATATAGAAATAGTAGAAGCTATACAAAATACTTTGATAGTGTATTTGTGTATAAGGCTAGGTATTTACTGGTTAGTGGGTTTTGTCAAGAATAGTGTGATCTGGTGTAGTGCCTGGTAATTGTAAGCACTCTGTGTTGTTTGAGGAGATGAATAATTACCCTAGGCTAAATGCTGGCACCCACACTAGGGTAGTGTCCACTGTAAAGTCTTCTGCAGCTACTTCAATAGGCATAATGCAGGAACTGAACAACTGTATCTCTCTGTCAGATTTAAGATATCCTCATATTGTTGGTTTGTGTTTTTCCTGGATATATAAAAATAACTTAAGGGTTATGAAGATAATTTAAGGAATATGTTCATAACCAAGTACTATGTTTTTATGAACCATAATGTCTGCATCTCTTCTCCCTAGGTCTTTATTTTTCATACTGCTTAGTATAATGCTCTAAACAAAGTCCCCTTCTTCCCCTTCAGTCTTCCTCATCAGAGCAGATGACTGTTAATTTTGGTGTGTATTTTTCTAGAACTTCCTTTATACATGTATACCTGTCTCCCTAGTTTAGGAACTTAGCATTTCATAGTTTTTACAGTGGAGACTACTGTAGTCATTCACTTGCAAACAATACAGAGTGCTTGCTGTTGTTATCCAGCAAAATCTATGAAACAGTAAATATCCAACTGTATACACAACTATATGCATGTATTTTTTTATATAAATAGAACCATGCTACACTGCTGCTGCTTTTTTCTTTTCATGTAGGAATAGATCTTAAATATTTTGCCATGTTAGTACTTATAAATCTATTTTACTTTTTAACAGAGTGCTCTACTGTTTGGATAGACCAGTTTATTTATCTAGCCATCTGTTAATGAACGTTTAGGTTATTTTCATTTTATTTTAAAAAACTCCACTGAATGTATATACATGGAGTTCTTGTGTGATTATTTCCTTAAGCTAAATGTTTGGTGTTTTTTGTTTTTTTTGTTTTGTTTTGTTTTGTTTTTTATTTAAGTCCTCTCTACATGGGGATCAAACTCATGACCCCGAGATTAGGACTGCTCTTCAGACTGAGTCAGCCAGGCACCCCTAGGATGAATATTCAAAAATGGGAAATTTCTCTTAGGAGTATGCCCACTTTCATAAAACCCCAAACTTATAAAGAGTCCATCTAAGTCCAGATGCAGTATAAAACAGGGATCATGTAGTATAAAACAAGAAGATCATAAATAACAGCTACCATATTAAGTATTTTTTCTATGTCAAGGAGTAAATGTTAAGTGCTTTTTGTATGCTATATATTTAGTCATTACAGCAATACTGCTTTATAGAAGAGAATCCCAAGTACAGGTGGCAGAGCTAGAGTTCAAGTCTGTGTCTCCTGACTCCAGTGGAAAAGGCTTTCAGAAAGGAAGATGCAGGAGTCAAGAAGCAGATGGGCCCTCTAGAAGATTTTTAGGTTTTTTGTTTTTTACCAATCCAGAACCAGGCATGATGTTAATAATAATCATATAGCACTTAGAATAGTTCTTAGTATAAAATAAGTGCTTTGCATATTTTATTTAAAAAAATTTTTAAGTTTATTTCTTTCTTTATTTAAGTAATCTCTACCCCCAGTATGGGGCTCAAACTCACAACCCCGAGATCAAGTCGCATGCTCTTCCAACTGAGCCAGCCAGGCGTCCCTTATTTCATTTAATTCTTAAAGCAACCTATGAGGTAGGGTCTATTGTTTTGTTTTTTTTTAAAAAGATTTTATTTATTTATTTGACAGAGAGAGATCACAAGTAGGCAGAGAGGGAGGCAGAGAGAGAGAGAGAGAGAGAGAGAGGGGAGAAGCAGGCTCCCTGCTGAGCAGAGAGCCCGATGCGGGACTCGATCCCAGGACCCCGAGATCATGACCTGAGCCGAAGGCAGCGGCTTAACCCACTGAGCCACCCAGGCACCCCGAGGTAGGGTCTATTGTTATCTCCATTTTGAAAATAAGGAAGTGAAGGCACAGAAAAGTTAAGTAATTTTCTCAGTCATAGAACTGATAAGTGGTGGTGCTGGGATTTGAACACAGGTAACCTAGATACCAGGCTTATGATCTCTCTACTGAGCTGCCTAGGTGGATTTAGATTTGGGGAAGGGAGCAGTCCTGCCAGTTGGGCCTTCATAGTATTTGTGGTTTTGGTTGTTGTATAGTTTTTTGTAACATTCATTTCTTCCCCATAACCCTTTTGGTCTCTCTAGTTGAAGGACTATCTCACAGTTTGAGTTGTGGAATCCACCCCACCCCGACCCTGTTAGAGTAATCTTAGAACAGTGCTTTTAGCATTTTATTCTGATTAAGAATTTGGAATGACTCCTTTAAAAGTTTAAAAACTAAATGGCCCTAAATTGAAAGTCTTACACATGTAACTCCAACATATCTTTCCTACCTTCTTTTCCACTGGTCCTCTTCATAAACCCCTCACTATTCCCGCAAATCTCTATTGTTCACCCCTACCCTGACCATCTCTTAGTCCATTTCCATTTTCCAGAGGAATGTAAGCTTACATCATTTGTGGCCTGAAGCCTGGACTATTGTTAGTCCCTAAACTTGTGGTCCTGCCTCTTTTTTATCATCTTCCAAACACTTTATACACTGTGTACAAAAATATCCTTCTAAAGCCAGTAGGAATCACTTCAGAGCTCTACTTATAATCCTTCAGTGGTTCTGAATAATTTTCAGCAGTGATTATCCATTTGAATGTGCATTAAGAATCCCTTCTTACTTGCTAAAAAAGTAGATTCCAGGTTATATTCTGACTAATTTATTAGGTCTGGCAGAGGATCTGGGACTGTGTTTTGTGTGCATGGTTTTTTGTTTGTGTGTCTGTGTGCTTTTTTAAGATTAATTTATTTGAGAGAGAGAGAGAGAGAGATTGCACACAAGAGCAGAGGTGAGAGGGAGAGGGAGAAGCAGGCTCCCTGCTGAGCAGGGAGCCCAACTCAGAGCTCAGTCCCAGCACCCCAGGACCAGGACCTGAACCAAAAGCAGATGCTTAACTGACTGAGTCACCCAGGCAACCCTGAGACTGTGTTTTATGAAACCTCTAGCTCCATGTTTCTTAACTTATTTGACTGTGACTCACAGAAAAAACGGATCTTATTTCTCCACTCAATACATACCATACTAGCCTTACTACATGCAATATACTGTATGCCTTTGCATTCCATCCCCCCCCCTTTTTCAAAGAAAATGCCTATCCAACTCACCAAATTAGTTTTATGACTGACCAGTGGGTCCCAAATTCTTACTACATGGAATATGTTCTTTATGCTATTCCATTCTTCCATTCCTTTCCATTACATTTCTTTCTCTTTCTCTTTTTAAGAAAATGCTTATCCACATGCACCTCTGTTTATAGCAGCATTATTTACAATAGCCAAGATGTGGAGGCAGCCAAGTGTCTGTCACCTCTGGCTTGCATCCTCTGCCTCAACTTCCTGTCCCTCCTTCCCCTAATACTGAGTTTCACACCTATGTGCTTTGGTTTTGCCAACTGAACCATTTTGCCATGTTAGAAGAGCCACATTCTTTCTTACTACTCAGCCTATATATATGCAACTCTTCTACATGGAATATTCTGATCTACTTGGTGAGTTCTTCCTGCTCAGCCTTCAAGTTTATGGTCACCTTTTGAAGCTTTCTGTGACCTTTCCAGACAGAGCAGAGTATCCTGTTTTCCCAAAATGTTGTACATATTTCTAAAATGATTTGCTATAATTTTGTTTGCATGTTTCTCCTTCACTGAGTCCTGAGTTCTGAAGAACTGTCTTCTGTGTATGTTTAACACATAGCCTAGTATCTGGCACATCGTAGGTGCTTAATTAAAATTTGTTGAAAGGGTATATAAACAAATGAATGACTGAACATGCCTTGTTTGTAGTTGTCTACCAAAAATATTCAAGTTGTTTTCCTTACCTAAAATGCCCTGAAAGCCTTTTCAGCTCTCTTGAGCCCAAGGTGATATCCTCCTAATTACACCATTCACTCAGCAATTGGTCATGAAAAGTTTGTGACATCTGTTGCATCATTTAATGCTTCAGTGGTTGCTCATTGTGGACAGGATCTATGACGAAACTGAGTTATATTTCACTTTGGTACCTAAATACTATATTTATATTAAATATCTTCATGACTAAGTGCCTTGAGATAAAAGTCTTTTACTTCTATGCAGTAGGTTACACATCTTAACTACTTACGTGCATTCATTCCTTCAACAGGTTTTTATCTCATTCAGTCATTATAGTCCTAGCTTGTTCTAGGTGCTTTTGGTAAGTTACTTTATAAAACAGACAGAAATTCCTGCCTTTGAGGAGCTTACATCTCTGTGGAGAAAGACCAACAATTAACAAATTTACTAGATAAGTGTATTATATAATTTATTAGATAATGAAAAGTGTTAAGGGGGAGTATCAGCAATGTAAGGAGCTTGGGAATCCATAGTTG
Organism: Taxidea taxus jeffersonii; assembly: GCA_003697995.1. Classification (NCBI taxonomy): domain Eukaryota; kingdom Metazoa; phylum Chordata; class Mammalia; order Carnivora; family Mustelidae; genus Taxidea; species Taxidea taxus. The sequence continues at coordinate 61,673 of ML103283.1, forward strand.
GGGGGAACAGGTTATAAATATAAATAGATGGTTAGAGTAGGCCTCATTCTCTATTCTTATATAGTTTCCATAATAGAAATAGATTACTATATGTTATTGTTTTCCTAGAATGTTGAAATAAAACCTAAAATGGGGACTCCTGGGTGGCTCAGTTGGTTAAGCGGCTGCCTTCGGCTCAGGTCATGATCCCAGCATCCTGGGATCGAGCCCCACATCGGGCTCCTTGCTCAGCAGGGAGCCTGCTTCTCCCTCTGCCTCTGCCTGCCATTCTGTCTGCCTGTGCTCATTCTCTCTGAGAAATAAATAAAATCTTAAAAAAAAAAAAAAACTAAAATGTAGGGGCGCCTGGGTGGCTCAATGGGTTAAAGCCTCTGCCTTCGGCTCAGGTCATGATCCCAGGGTCCTGGGATCGAGCCCCACATTGGGTTCTCTGCTCCGCAGAGAATCCTGCTTCCTTCTCTCTCTCTGCCTGCCTCTCTGCTTGTGGTCTCTGTCAGATGAATAAATGGAATCTTAAAAAAAAAAAAAAAAAGCCTAAAATGTACATCTCTAATACTAAGCAAAACAAAATCTAATCCCTCTAAAAAAAAACTCAAAACACTAAAAACTGATTTAAATAACCTGAACTCAGAGGTAGAATTATCCTTTCTTTGATTGTTTATTTTTTTTTTTGGGATCTGCAAGTTCAAATTCTACCACTTACATAGAAAATTTGTCAGAGCTGAATTGATACTTTTTCATGGCTGTATCACTTCATGTAGGAGATTTCTGCTGTACTGCAAGAAACCAGTGACTTGGTTTTTGTGATATATATTTATGATATATAGAAACAAAGGAGTTTCTCAGTTCTCCTGGGCTTTAAAAAAAAACAAACAAAACAAAAGCCAATGGAATTGGAAATGCTTAGCATAATAGGATCTACAAATTCTGGTCCATAGATTGATGCTATCTCATTGTGACAATCTGTTTTCTAGAGATCAAGTATCATGTGAAAATACAAAGACTATTAAAAATGATTCTTACTTTGGGGCACTTGGGTGGCTCAGTGGGTTAAGCCTCTGCCTTCAGCTCAGGTCATGATCTCGGGGTCCTGAGATCGAGCCCTGCATCAGGCTCTGCTCAGCAGGGAGCCTGCTTCCACCTCTCTCTGCCTGGCTCTCTGCCTACTTGTGATCTTTCTCTGTCAAATAAATAAATAAAATCTTAAAAAAAATACAGTTCTTACTTTGCATATAATTAGTTTGTCTGCTACATCAATTAATATGTTTTAAGGCCATTCTTTTTTTTGTCTTTTTAAAGATTTTATTTATTTGACAGAGATCATAAGTAGGCAGAGAAAGGGGGGGGGGAAGCAGACTCCCTGCTGAGCAGAGAGCCCGATGTGGGGCTCGATCCCAGGACCCTGGGATCATGACCTGAGCCAAAGGCAGAGGCTTTAACTCACTGAGCCACCCAGGTGCCCCATGTAAGGCTATTCTTTATTTTTCCTGCTATCAGTTCTTTAAAACAGGAACTAACTTTGCAAATGGGGATATATAGCAATCTAGTATTAAACTTGAGGCTTCATGTAAAAATATTGTTCAAATTGTCTAAGGTAATGCTAAAATCTAAATTGGGTGAGGAATTTAATGAAGGGCTTCACTATCAAGTTTTAATAGTGTCCATTTAGCTGGGATAAAAGAAAAACAGTTGGACTTCGTAGAGGACTCTTACCATAAAAGCTGAAAAAAATTATCATTTTCTATTTAATGACATATAAGGAATTCTAAGATTCAGTAATTAAAATCTATAGGATTTTGATAATAAGGAATTTGCAATTCAATTTTATTAGGTATTTTACTGGTTTTCCACATACAGAGGACATTGAATTGTTACAAAAACTGTTTTACAGTTGAGTTTGGGAGAATTATTTTATATTGGTAGTCTGTAAAAGAACAGTTATTTTATTAATTTTTTCCTAAGTTTTTTAAGAACACGGTTTAAAAAGACAAGTGATCAGAGTGCCTGGGTGGCTCAGGTGGTTAAGCATCTGCCTTCAGCTCAGGTCATGATCCTAGAGTCCTGGGATTGAGCCGTAGGTCAGGCTCCCTGCTCAGTGGAGAGTCTACTTCTCCCTCTGCCCCTCTTCCTCCTTGTGTTCTTCTCTCTGTCTCTCTTACTGTCAAATAAGTAAAACCTTTAAAAAATAAATAAAATTATTCATTTATAAACTCTATATTTTATCCTGTTGTTTACTTGTGTTTTCAGTAATATTTAACTGTATTAGAATTTTGGAAATGTCACATCTCTAGACCTAATAGAGATTATAATTGACTTTAAACATTTGAGTCCCTGCTTCTTTTTTTTTTTTTTAAGATTTTACTTATTTGGCAGGGAGAGAAACAGAGAGAGAGGGAACACAGGCAGGAGGAGTGGGAAAGTCAGAAGCAGGCTTCCCACGGAGCAGGGAGCCCGATGCGAGGCTCGATCCCAGGACCCCGGGATCATGACCTGAGCCAAAGGCAGACGCTTAACGACTGAGCCACCCAGGCGCCCCTGAGTCCCTGCTTCTAAGAGAAATATATTGAAATATATTGCTTCTAAGAGAAATCATGGTAATATATTTTTGATAAAAATGAAATTCTTATAATACTGCTCCTAGGACTAAGGAGTAATATTTATTTCTAAAGATAGATTAAGAATGATTGTTACCTTGTTTCCTTTTGATCAAATATAAAGGGAAATTTTAAACTACTTTAAGAGAATTTGTTCTCATACTTCAGATTTTGCATATTTTTAAAAGCTGAGTAGCATTTGTCACATTGCAGAATAAAATACTGCATTTTGTGTTATAGAATGATCTGTATATGTTGAAAAGCCTTCAGGAAGCATTCCTAAATGAAGGAAACATCAGGAGCATTTACTCTGAAATTAGGAATGAAGAAAGGATGTGTACTCCTTCTACTTCTGTTCAGCGTTGCAGTGGAGAGTGTAGCCAATGCAGTGAGACCTGATTGAAAATGCAGAAGTAAAACTGTAATTATTGGAAGCTGTTATTTATGGTGAAAACTCAAAAGGACATAGAAATAAATTATTAAATAATAACTTTACATGGGTAAATGGATGTAAAATTAATATGCAAACATCAGTTGCATTTCTGTATATTAGCAGAAAATAATTAAAATATTGTCAGAAAATATAAAGTCCCTGTCAACAAATCTTAGAAATGATGATCAAGATTTCTTAGGGGAAAATTATAAAATTTCATTATGAGATGATAGAGACACCTATACTGATGGAAATATATGTCATGTTCACTAATATCAATGTTATGAAAATCGCATTTCCTCCCAGATTGATATACAGGTTCAATGCAAATCCAAACTTTTGAGATTTCTCATTAAATACGATAAAATTTTTAAAAAATTAAGATTTTATTTATTTATTTGACAGGCAGAGATGACAAGTAGGCAGAGAGGCAGGCAGAGAGAGAAGAGAAAGCAGGCTCCCTGCTGAGCAGAGAGCCCGATGTAGGGCTTGATCCCAGAACCCTGAGATCATGACCTGAGCCGAAGGCAGAGGCTTTAACCCACTGAGCCACCCAGGCGCCCCCCCAAAATTTTTTTTTAACTATGATAAAATTATTCTGAACAGGAGAAGGAGGATATGTTATAGAAGAGAGACAACAATGAGAAACTGACTTTATCAGATCGTAGGGTTTATTATGAAGAAGTATTAATTAAGGCAGGGTAGTATTGGGGTAACAATAGATAGATTGGCCAGTGGAGTAGAATTGTGAGCCCAGAAAGACACTTAAGAAAATATAAGACTTAGGGGCGCCAGGGTGGCTCAGTGGGTTAAAGCCTCTGCTTTCAGCTCAGGTCATGATCCCAGGATCCTGTGATTGAGACCCACATCGGGCTCTCTGCTCAGCAGGGAGCCTGCTTCCCTTCCTCTCTCTCTCTGCCTACTTGTGATCTCTCTCTCTCTGTCAAATAAATAAATAAAATCTTTTAAAAAAGAGAAAATATGAGACTTAAGCTGGATTTTTCTACCTCTTGTTATATATAAAAATCAGCTGAAAATGAATTAAAGATTTAAATGTATATCTACATTTTCAAAGACTCTTGGTAGGAAATATTGGTAAATAGATTTTAGCCCTTGGCATATAGAAACACAAGATATAAAATAAAGTTTCATAAAAACACTTGATAAATTTGATGATATTCTTAATTTCAGTTTATTATATTTTTCTGTTGTAGAATTTGGTTCCTTTCCTAATAGTTTCGAGTTCTCTACTAAACTCCATCTTGTCTCTTAACTCCTTGAATATATATTTTAAATCACCTCTTTGCACTTATTTGAATCCTTTGTGGTCTCTTTCTTTTTTGGGGGGTTGGGCAAAAGGAGAGGGAGAGAGAATCTTAAGCAGGCTTCACACCCAGCACCAGAGTATGACACAGGGCTTGATCTCAACAACCCAGAGATCATGACCTAAGCTAAAATCAAGAGTCAGTCACTTAACAACGGCGCCACCCAGGCACCCCTGGTCTATTTCTGTAGATTGTTGTTTTTCTTTTCTTTTTTTAAAATATTTTATTTATTTATTCATCAGATAGAGAGGCACAGCGAGAGAGGGAACACAAGCAGGGGGAGTGAGAGAGGGAGAAGCAGGCTTCCCGCTGAGCAAGCAGCCCGATGTGGGGCTCGATCCCAGGACGCTGGGATCATGACCGGAGCTGAAGGCAGACGCTTAACGACTGAGCCACCCAAGCGCCCCTGTTTTTCTTTTCTTTAAAACAAACAAAAACTCCTTTATTTTGTCTCTTCATTTGCCTGGCTATTTAAAATAGAATACCAGTCATTGTATATGAAAAATTATAAAGCTTCTGGCCTAGGACATTGTTACCTGTCTTCAGAAGATTTTATTTTTTTCAGAAGGTTTTCTTATGGTGGGTGGCTAGTCAGTAGCAGTCTCAGATTGCCTCAGATCAGTGAATGAGTTAGATTATTCGAAGCTGGACTTCATCTCTGTGAGATCTGGTATCTTTCAGTTCATTCTTAACTCCTAAGGTATAGCTCCTTCGGGGCCCAACCAGAGTATTGGGTATTTACCAGATCTTCCCTCTTCAGTAAAACCTGAACACCTTTATTTTTCCTCTATAGGCTATTGAGAGTTTATCTCAACTTCACATTGTGTTAAGGACATCTTACAAAATTGGCAGGCTCTCTCTAGAAAAAAGAGGTCTCTTACGAACTTACCTCTCTGGGTTTTTGTGATATTGGAATTTATAATAAGTATATGTTTGCTCTTCACCCCCATTCCTGGCAAAGAACTCCTAAAACTCTTGCTAAGTGATAACAGCAAAAAACCTGAAAGGAGTATCTTTTGTTATTTGTAATAAGCCCCTTTCAGCCACACCTGTTATGTCATATTATGATATGATATGAATACCTACATCACAGGTGTATATTTTGATCTTCTAGTTGAACAGATAAGTTCTTGTAGATGCCTTAAAATGCTTGGTTTAAGAATACTAATGGGAATATTTTAAATGTTATGATAGCTACTGAGACTGTGAGCATAGTTTAAATAAAAAGTCAAAATCAAAATTGTATTGTCATTTTGTTACTGCCTGTAAGACCAAAGAATTTGGGTTTTAACAGTGTTTCAAATTTAGTATTTCAAATTTTAATACTTTCTGAAAAATGAAAATTTTCACATCATTGTATATTTTATGCTTTTAAAAAATATGACTGTTATGATTTATTCCTACGGCTTATGTTATTTGAAAATGCGGTTAATGTTTTCTTTTAGAACTAGATTTCTTTTCAGATATCAATTTAACAAACTGTCATCACATTATATTCTGTCATAAAGGTTTTTATTTTTTTTTCAGAACTGCAAATTTTTCCTGCTATAGTATTTTTTGTTTGTTTTTTAAAGCAAACCTAATTTGGACATAAAATTTTTTTATGGAAACTAGCTAGCTACCTTATATCATCTATTATCTTCTTCTTTTTTTTAAAAAATATTTTATTTATTTATTTGACAGACAGAGATCACAAGTAGGCAGAGAGGCAGGCAGAGAGAGAGGAGGAAGCAGGCTCCCCGCTGAGCAGAGAGCCCAATGCGGGGCTCGATCCCAGGACCCCGGGACCATGTCCCGAGCCGAAGGCAGAGGCCTTAACCCACTGAGCCACCCAGGCGCCCCTCATGTATTATCTTCTTAATATTTAATCTCTAAGATAACTGTTCTGAATTTTAGTAGGTATTTCTATATATGTCACCTTTATACAAAACGTGTAAAATTTTCTAATTAGAGTTCAGTTTTCAAGAGCACAGTTTCAGGATTCACTGACTTCTTAGTATGAATTCCTTCTCTGCCACTTCCTATCTGTGGAACTTTGGAGAAGTAATTTCATCTCTTTAAAATCTGTTTCTCGGGGCACCTGGGTGGTTCAGTGGGTTAAGCCTCTGCCTTCGGCTCGGGTCGTGATCCCAGGGTCCTGGGATCAAGCCCCGAATCGGGCTCTCTGCTCAGCAGGGAGCCTGCTCTCCCCCATCTCTCTGCCTACTTGTGATCTTTGTCTGTCAGATAAATAAATAAAATCTTTAAAAAAAATAAAATCTGTTTCTCATCTATAAAATAGGGGTGATGGTAATTTTTATACATATTTACATTTTCTCATACAGATTTATATTCTCCCTTTTCTGTTTTATATAACCTGCAACCATTTTTGTAAAAATTTGGTTGTTTATTACTATCACTTAGGTGTTCTGTTCTAAATTTCAGATGATTTAGGATAGTTACTTCCTGACCATGCACATAACTTAGTGAATAGTGTTAGTGACTACATATTATAATGATAAAAGGCACTTTTGAGATTGTATATTGTTCTATTTTGTTAGTATAGACTGCATGCTACTTAGGGTTATTGAGTATGTTGGGCAGGGAGGAGGACCTAGCAGGATTTTTAGTTCTATGTGACTATTTTACATCCTTAAAAAAAATGTACTATTTAGTCCCTGAACAGCAGGTGTTTGATACTGAAGATTGCGACCTCAATGTGGTGAGATTATGTTTTCAAGTTTTCCTCCCCGATGAACATGGTAATTTGACAATGGCTCTACCTCCTGTTGTCTCTAACCCAATTTATGACAACCGTAAGTACTTTATTTTCTTATATTTGTAGCATTAGCTTATGTTTTTTTTTTAGTTTAATTTTATTAAGTATTTTGGCAGTTAGAGAAAGAGTATGTTCATTATAAGAAAAATTCAAGCATTACTGAAATAGCAAGAAGAAGACATCTTCTTTGATCTCCTATTCCAAAGACAATCACTATCCCTAGGTACATATTTCACCAGTTTCTTTATATATAAAAATACATCATCACTGTCATTCATACAATATACTTTTGGCAATGTAAAAAAAATCATCATAGAGCCTTTTTATTTATTTATTTATTTATTTATTTTAAAGATTTTATTTATTTATTTGACAGACCGAGATCACAAGTAGACAGAGAAGCAGGCAAAGAGAGAGAAGGAAGCAGGCTCCCCGCTGAGCAGAGAGCCTGATGCGGGGCTCGATCCGAGGACCCTGGGATCACAACCCGAGCCAAAGGCAGAGGCTTAACCCACTGAGCCACCCAGGCGCCCCTCATAGATCCTTTTTAAAAAATTTTTTTCTCTTAGCAATGTATCTTGAGCCTTTTTCCCTTTGAGGTGCCTTATTCTCTTCAGTAGCTGCATATTTACTTATATGGCTCTATCACAATTTTATTAACTCATTACTCCTGTTATAAGACATTTGGTTTGTTTCCTTCTTAATTTTCTTCCTCTGACAAATTATACTTCAGTAAATAACCTGTATGTGAATATTTTGTGCAAATATGTCTCTAGCATAATTTTACAGAGGTAGAAATGTTGGCAAATGCTAGATCAAAGGATATGGATATTTATAGTTTTAAAAGATTATGAAATTGCCCTCAAAGTTTTTGTGTGCACGTGTGTGTGTATTTGCTCTTATGTATGCATCCATTCATGGTATATTACTGCCTGTTTTGCATATAGTAGCATAGTGGGACATAGGTCTAGAAAGGTGGATCAGAGTATCCTCATCATGGAGATCTTTGAATTGCCAGGGAGAGTTACTGAAATTATATTCCTAATAGGAAGCACAAAATTGCATTGCTGTAGGCTTATAGTTATGATTTAAGACATTAATCTGGTGACAGTATATGAATGGATTGAAAGAATCAGAGAGATTTAACTGGAGGATCTATTATTGCTGAGAAATGAAGTCACAAGGCTGTAAACCACGTTGGGAGTGTAGTTAGAAAGGAAAAGTACAGGTGTAAAGGATTAATGTAGTGTCCTTAATTTATGTATACACTAAAGCTTTTATCTGTCTTGTAAATTGTTTCCCGAGAATTCTCACCATGAAAAAGGAATAAAAAATATCACGAATGCAGAAACCCATTAAAACAATCCTTTATATTTAGGTGCTCCTAATACTGCAGAATTAAGGATTTGTCGTGTAAACAAGAACTGTGGAAGTGTCAGAGGCGGCGATGAAATATTTCTACTATGTGATAAAGTTCAGAAAGGTACTTATGTGTCTCATTGAATTTAGAATATACAATCTTTCTTGGGTTGTACCATGATAAATTCACTGTAAATTGAAAATAATCTTAAATTGAAAGTGCAGTTAATACATCTAATGTACCAAACAACATAGTTTAGCTTAGTATACCTTAAACGTGCCCTTACAGTAGCCTGCAGTTGGGTAAAATGACCTAACACAAAGTCTACTTATAATAAAGTGTTGAATAACTTATATAATTTATTGAAAACTGAAAGTACTGAAAGTGAAGATCAAAACAGTTGTGAATGTATCTGTTGTTTACCCTCCTGGTCATGTCGCTGATGGGGCTTGCTGCCACTGCCCAGCATCTTCAGAGTGTCATACAGCCTATCACTAGCCTGGATTTTGATTTTGATCTTTATCAAAATCTGAAATACACTCTCTACTGAATGCATATCACTGTCACACCATCATCAAGTCAAAAAATTGTGAAGTTGAACCATCATCAGTTGGGGACCATCTATATTTTAGATTAATAGATGGATTTTGTTTTCCATTGCTATTCCTTTGCTTTCGTATTCACTAGATGACATAGAAGTTCGGTTTGTGTTGAACGACTGGGAAGCAAAAGGTATCTTTTCACAAGCTGATGTACACCGTCAAGTAGCCATTGTTTTTAAGACTCCACCATATTGCAGAGCGATAACAGAACCAGTGACAGTAAAAATGCAGTTGCGGAGGCCTTCTGACCAGGAAGTTAGTGAATCTATGGATTTTAGATATCTGCCAGATGAAAAAGGTATGACTTCTTGGTGGTCATGTTTCTTAAAGTTAGTTCTCTTGTAAGATACATTTGGATACAGTTAGGTTTATTCATAATTTACATTTTATTTCCTGAAAGTTTTCAGTTGATTTTTTAATCAATTGATTTTTCTGCTCTTTGCCTCTCTTTCTTTGGAAAGGAATCTAGAATAATTTGGGAGTATCTGAACTGTTTATCAAAATTTATTGTATATTTGAAATTCTGTTTTTGTCCTTATTGTGCCCTTTTTATAGATGGAAAGCTTGCCACTCAGACTGGTCTCCATTTTGGTTTTGTCCTTACCTGCCCTTATTGCATTAGTTGATATTGTTGACTTATAGGTGTTATAAGAAAACAAGATGAGTATTATACCCTTTACTACTGACTTGGACACATTCTGCAACACTTACTATATCCATATTACATACATTTGTTTAACACACCTTATGGGAATACAATACCTATTTATTTGTTAAAGGAGTAGCAGCATAAAACCTATGATGATTCACATGCTTTCCTGGTTTCTTTTTAACTAGATACTTATGGCAATAAAGCAAAGAAACAAAAAACAACTCTACTTTTCCAGAAACTGTGGCAAGATTGTGGTAAGAGTATTTTGGATTGATTTGTATTTAAATAGATTTTGGGTTTTTTGCTTTATTCAGTTTTCCAAATTTTAACTGATGTTCTTTTTTAAATTGCTTAATAATGGCAAAACTTTATCACAGCAGTTAATTTTCCTGAAAGACCTAGACCTGGTACCCTAGGATCAACTGGAGAAGGAAGATTCATCAAAAAAGGTATTTTATCCTATAGAGTATTCCTTATGGTCACAAGACCAGTGCTCTGCCCAATATATTGGAATTTCATTCTTAGGAATGAAAACTGCTTCTTTGCTATTTTCCATTCCCACAACTTTTTTCATGCTTTGAATATTAAATGAATTGATCTCCTCCACTTCTTAAGGTCCTGTTGGAAACTATGATTCTGTTTTTGGGATTTATTGTTTGAGAAATTACATTTGTTCATATGGTGGTAATTTTATTTAATTACAGTGTGTCATGGAAGAAGTGGTTTGGATCTGGCGAGTTGCCTATCTTTGAAAATAAAGCTTCACTGAAACACAGCTATGCTCATTTGATTACATATTGTCTGTGACTACTTTTTTTTTGCACGATAGTGGCAGAATTGTGTAGTTGCAACAGAGGCTGTATGGCCCACAGTCCATAAAATATTTGGCCCTTTACAGAAAAAAAAAGTTGTGAACTTCTGGTTTAAATCATTGAACCAGGGTGTTCTTCCCTTTACATTCTTAAATCTGTGCTTTTTCCTGGTTTAGTATGTATAGCAGTTATTTACTATATAAATAAATACAGAATCTTTAATTTTTTTCCTGACTGGGAATTTTATAGTACCTTAGAATTATATATATATACATATATGTATATATATATATATTTTTTTCTTTTTTTCTTTTTAGAGACATGAGGAGAGAGAGACAGAGAAAGGGGAGGGGGCAGAGGGAAAGAGAGAATCTTTTTTTTTTTTAAGATTTTATTTATTTACTTGACAGACAGAGATCACAAGTAGGCAGAGAGGCAGGCAGAGAGAGAGTAGGAAGCAGGCTCCCTGCTGAGCAGAGAGCTCAATGTGGGGCTCGATCCCAGGACCCCGGGATCATGACCTGAGCTGAAGGCAGAGACTTTAACCCACTGAGCCACCCAGGTGCCCCAGAAAGAGAGAATCTTAAGTAGATTCCATGCCCAGCAGGGAACCTGACTCCAGGCCCAGTCTCACAACCCTGAGCTCATGACCTGAGCTGAAATCAAGAGTTAAACACTTAACCAACTGAGGTACCCACGTGCCCCTAGAGTTATATCTTAATATATCTTAGCAAGTTATGTGTATTTTTCAATCATCCCTAATGAGCATTTCCTCCATCCCTCTATTTTCTCCTAAAAGTAGTGAATATGAAATTATTTTGGCTACTTAGACTTCCATTAACTGAAATTCTGATTTTTTTCTAAATGCTTTTTTTTTTTTTTTTAAGTAATCTCTATGCCCAGCTTGGAGCTCAGACTCACGACCCTGAGATCAGGATTTGCATTGTCTACCAACTGGGCCAGCCAGGCATCGCTTTGAAATTCTGATTTATTTTTCACTTTATAGGGTCTCAGAAGCTAAATTTTCATTATTTAATGAAGCTATTTCTGACAAGATAACTTACCAGAATTATTTATAGGCATTTGTAAAATAGTAAGTGTTACAGAATTCAGGTTTGGGCTCTTACAATAATTTAGTGCTATTTAATATTTTTATCTAAAATGTTACATCAGTTTGCTTGGAAATTTTCTTTATCAGTATGTTTATGCAAGTTTAATTTAGAGGTAATGTTTTTTATACTTTCATTTCAGTTTGTAAAAATACATTTTCCTCCCCACAGAATCAAACTTTTCTCATGGTGCAGTTTTGACAGAAATGTCCAGGACTTCTGGCATCTCAAGTCAAGGAGATTCCTACTATTCCTCGCCTGCGTCCATCTCAAATGCACTGTCACATCATACTCCACCCATACCTTCAATGGTGTCTCCACCTTCTTCAAGCTGGTCATCTGGGGCCCATTCCACCTCGCGTGCAGTCAGTACGAATCCACTGAGTGGTTTTTCAACAGGGACACTTTCCTCTCATCCACAAGGTATCTCACAATATCTGGAAATGCCTCTTGAGAGTGATCTGAATGCCTCTAATGCTTGTATTTATAACAATGCGAATGACATAGGCAGAATGGAAGCACCATCCATGTCACCAGCTGATTTATATGGTATTTCTGATGGCAACATGCTGCCAAATTGCCCTATGAATATGATGACACCTAGTAGTGACAGCATGAGGGAGAATGATAATCCGAGACTTGTGAGCATGAATCTCGAAAACCCCTCATGTAATTCAGTGTTAGACCCAAGAGACTTGAGACAGCTCCATCAGATGTCCTCTCCCAGTATGCCAGCTGGTGCTGGTTCCAGTACGGCTGCTTTTGTTCCACAGCCAGAGGCATTTGAGAGATCTGACTTCAACTGTACAGATAACAGTATGATAAATGAGTCAGGACCATCAGATGGTACTAATCCAAACAGTCATGGTTTTGTTCATAGTCAGTATTCTAGTATTGGCACTATGCAGAATGAGCAATTAAGCGACTCATTTGCATTTGATTATTTTCAAGGTAATTTGTAAAACTTAAATGGTTGTTTGGGTATATTGAATTCAAAGCTGGAAAGTATCATATAGGGAAATTCTGAAATAGAAATTTAAGAGGACTTAACTGTTTCTTCTTTTGAAACATGTGGCCTGATACTGTGTGCAGTGGGAATTCTGTCTTTAGAGTCCTACCCCTCCCCAGTACAGAATGAGGAGAAAATGAGAGCAAGGCTCCAATTCTGCCAAATACACCTTTTTATACTTCTTTTATATGGTGTTAATGTGTTCTTAGTTAAATGAATTAACTGATATTTGCTTTTAAGCAAATTTAAGGTAAAACCTGTAATGACTGTGTCATTAGAAAAATGATTTCATTATTATTTTTGAGACCCATAGGCCAAGGTGACCCCTAAGGGGTTTACTGAGGCTTCTTGGAGTTTCTTAGGTTTATATGTAAGTCAAAAATTTGCAAATCTTTAAGAATCTAACCTGGCAGGGGATGCCTGGGTGGCTCAGTCAGTGAAGCATCTGCCTTTGGCTCAGGTCATGATCCCCAGGACCCTGAGATCCAGCCCTGCAGCAGGCTCCCTGCCCAGTGGGGAGTCTGCCTCTGCCTCTCTCTCTCCATTGCCCACCCTCACTCTTGTGCACGCACACTCTCTTTCTCTTAAATAAAGGAAGTCTTTAAAAAAAATTCTAACTTGGACAGAAGAGAGTTGATGTGAGCTTTCAAGGTAGGGGAAGTTCTCTACATTTTGGACAATTTAAATCCCTACCTTTAAAATTGCTTATGATCTTAGCTTTATATCCATGTCTTTAAGGTGAAAAAGTTTTCTTAGACCTTTTTTCTTGTGTTCCCTCACTCACTGTGATCTCATCCAATTTCATGCTCTCTGTTCATCAATTTTATCCTTACCTTAGACCTATCCTCTGACTTCCATACTTGGAGCTTACACATGTATGTAAAACTATTTATTTGACATCTCTACTTAGAAACCTATTAATGAACAAAAATCTAGCTTAGATTCAACATATCCAAAACTGAGTTCTTGATCCTTTCTCCTAATTTGTTTCTCCTTTGTCTTCCCCAACTTAGTAAATAGCAGTGCTATGCTTCTATTGTTGCTCAGGTCCAAAACCATGGAGTCATCCTCGATTCTTTTCTTTCTCTCCCAAATTCAACCCATCAGCAAATCTGGTAGGCCCTGACTTCAAAATATACCCAAACCTCACCACCTCTTTTGACTCTACTATTAACTTCCTCTTCTAAGCCACTGTCATATCATCTCTTGCCTAGATTGAAGCTATAGCCTCAAAAGATGCTCTTACATCCTTGTACCCCTATAGTCTCTTCTCCCCAAAGTAGCCAGAGTGAGTATTTTTAAAACAAGTCAAATGGTATCATTCACCTGCTCAAAACCATCCAGTGGCACCCCATTCCCACTCAGAGTAGAGACCAGAATCCTTAAAATTGGCAGGCTCATACATACTCCATCTCCTATCTCATCTCTTAGCGTTTTCTTCTCATTCAGCTCCAGGCATTCTCATGGCCTCTCTTCAAAAACACCAAGTATACTCGTGCCTCAGACTCTTTGTACTTGGTGTCCTCTCTGCCTTAACTGTTTTTCTCTCAGATACATGCGTAGCTCACTTCTTCAACATCCTTCAGATTCACTCATCTGATACTGATCAAGGCCTTCTTGAGTCTGTACATATCAGCACTCCATGTCTCCTCTGCTTTATATTGTTCCGTAGCACTTACCAGAGTCTGACCTTTACTCTGCATTTATTTTTTATTTTTTTTCCTTTACTGGAATATGTGCCCTACAAGGGTAAAAATTTTTATGCTTTGTTTGTTGAATCCCCAGTTTGTAGGACAGGGTCTGCCTCATATTAAGCACTCATTAAATACTGAATGTTCAAAGTACTACTAATAGAACTTTGTTTTTTGAAAGAACAGCTTTAATTATTAGATGTTCATGATTTTTATAATTCTATCTAATGTGACATTGGGTTTGTGTCAGAATCATACACTTTCAGGTCAAGGATTAATAATGGTAGTCCAAACTGTTTGAAAGCAAAGTAATCCCAGTTGCAAAATGATGGTAGAATTCAGACAGTAATCGTAGTTGTGATGGAGTTGTCATGATGCTAAGTAACTGAATTATTGAAGACTTACTCTATTGTTCACCTAGAGCCTACCATAAATGTTGAGCATGTTCTGAGCTAGAAACTGTGTGTCATTTCATTTACACAGTGTCCAGCCAAACCAGTAATTTTACTGGAACAATCAAAATGGGAAATGTATGAATGTCTGAATATAAGAATCTCTAAAAAAGTCTGAGTTGAATGATACTGGGAACTGGGAAGGAGAGCAAGATAAGACTTGGGGTTAAGATAGTCTAGGAAGCAGCAGAAGAAAAAGATTAAAGGTACCTAAGTACCATTAATATTTCTCAGAAATTATGACTTAAAAATGAAACATCTGATATATAATTTTAAAAACCATAAGCATGTAACATACTTTAGGAGAACTTGCCAGGGAGAAAGAAAAACTTGGAAGGCATCATTTCTTTTCTGTTCAAAATATGAAATGAATGAGCTTTTTAAAAAAAAAATACAGAACCCTATAATTTTGTAATAATTAGCACTGGCCAGCTTAAACACAGACTTTAGAATATCTGACTGGATTTTTGCATTGAATAAGCAATTGACTTCTTTTGCAGGGTTGTTGTTTTGTCCACAGCTCCCCACCCCATGTAAGCTGAATTAAGGTACTGCTACATCTGTGTTTAGAGTATTTCAAGTGGATTTTTTTTTTTCATTTTTCGGGTGCTACTTACTGATCATAGAATTTATTTTATAATATAAAAAGAATTTGGCAACCTGCTTCTCATCTATCTCTAAATGTATTTGTGTTTTTACACTTAGTTTCTGAGGAAAAAGTGCCCCTCTACCTTTCTACAATCTACTTGCACTCTGGACCCTGCTCTGTCTCCCATCTTGATTCTGTATCCTCACATCACCATTTAGTGGTGGTTTTCTTTGTATAACTGTGGTAAACATTTTCTTTAGTCTTAAAAGAAAGGAAACAAAAACCTTTCCTACTATCTTCATGTTCCTTCCTTCACATCCGGACTCAGAAAATACTTTCAGCTTCTATTTCCTCAGTGCCCAGTCATTCTTTGGCTTACTAATCTTTTACCTCCTATTGTTTTCTTTCTCTTTTCTTTTTTTTTCCCTTTTTTTGGTGGGGGGCGGCACGTAGGCATGTGTACTCTCAAGGGTGGGTGGAAGGGCAGAGAGACAGAGGGAGAGAGAGAATATTAAGCAGTCTTCATGCCCAGTGCAGCACCCAACCTGGCATTCATCTTGTGACCCTGAGATTATGACCTGAGCCAAAATCAAGAGTTGGACATTTAACAGACTGAGCCACCCAGGTGCCCCCTCTTACTGTTTTCTTATGATATTCTGGGAAAAGTGACCAGAGACACTTTCCTTGTCAAATCTAGTGTCTTTTTATCAGTCCTTACTCTGCCTGACATATCCATAACCTTTCTTCCTATTGGCTACTCCCTTCTTGGATACTCCTCTGAGGTTTCTGTCGTAGATAAGATTCCTCTCTGAGGTTGAATTTTTTTCCAGAATCTCAATCCCAGCCCTCATTTGGTGCTATTTTTTCCCTGGGTGACCTCATCAGTGCCTACAGTGCCTCTCACGCTACCCAAATGCCTTTATAAACTGCCTCCCCCTTTTGCATTCCATACTTTCATTAATGGCATTATCATTTACCCTGCCATCCAAGATATTTAATTAGAACCTCAGAATCATGTTTTATTCCTTTTCTCCCTCGTTGTCCTACTTAGTTATCAAGTCTTTTAAATTCTGCCTCATAAAAATGTCTTGCATTTGTCCCTCCTTCATTCCTACTGCTTTCTTAGTAGAGGCCTTCATTCCTTTTTCCCAAGAAGAATCTTCTATGCTCTGGTTAAAAATAATATCACATTATCCTTAAACCCTATTACAAAGCTGGCATTCCTTAAAAAATCTCTCAGGCTGCCAAGCCTCCATGCCTTTACTGTGTTATCCACTCTGCCTCTGTTCTTTATGTCCTAGCCAATCTACCTACTCCTCAAAACCACTATTCTGATTTCTGTCATCAGAACTTTCTATCACAGTGGCCTTTTAAACTGGTAACTGGGTTTCTCTAACAGCTGGGTTGTCAGTTTTTAACCTAATGTTTCAGAAAAAACAAAAACAAAAACAAGACTGCCCATGTTAAGAGAGACTTGGAATTGGTGATCCAAGCTACCCAGTAGCACCAAATAATTTGTTGTATCATACATTGCTATATCAAGGGATTAAAGAAATTGCCATGTGATGTTAAATAGCATAGAGAAATGGAAAGAATAGGGATTTTTTTAAAGAAGATTTTATTTATTTGGGAGAGAGAAAGCGCACAAGCTGGGGGAGTGGCAGGCAGGGAGAGGGAAAAGTGGGCTTCTCCATCTCAAAACCCTGAGATCATGACCTGAGCCAAAGGCAGACACTTAACGGGGCAACTCAGGCACCCAAGAATAGGGATTTTTTTTTCGTCATAATATCTGGGTTTGAGTCTTCAGCTCTGCCACATACTCGTTATGTAATATATAACATCACACCTTTTGTGGGCCTCTTCAGATATAAAATGCAGATAACACCCTACTTACCTACCTCACAAGACGTGTTGTATTAAATAAAATAATGCTTAAGAAGCTGTAAATAGTATAGTGCTAATCAAATATTGATAAATACCTGTGTATCCTGTGGCCCTGATTAATCTCTAAGCCCGGAAACTCCTTCTAATACATAGCAGAGAGTGTGAGAAAAATCACATACATAGTGAGAAAAATCACTCTGGATTAGATTCTTTAGTAAGAACCCTGAGATAGGGGGTAGGGGCCGCCTGGGTGGCTCAGTGGGTTGGGGCCTCTGCCTTCGGCTTGGGTCGTGATCCCGGGGCTCTGGGATCGAGCCCCGCATCGGGCTCTCTGCTCAGCAGGGAGCCTGCTTCCTCCTCTCTCTCTCTCTGCCTGCCTCTGCCTACTTGTGATCTCTGTCAAATAAATAAAATCTTTGAAAAAAAAAGAACCCTGAGATAGATTTCTCTTTAGAGTGGCTGGCTGTTTTGCCCAGATCTGGAGGCCCTTCTTTTGGCCTCTTTTTCAGAACCAGTTTCTATTATATAGCAAAGATAAGGCCATTTAATGACTTCAGTTCTGAATTTCTAGGACCCTTAATTCTTTGCCCAAGTTGATTATGAATTGGGAGTTACGACTGTCTTCCTAAAAGGGAACCTCATCATAGCTAATGATGTTGCCACTGGAAGACTCCTGATCTGTTTAGTTTTCAGGGGTTGAATATGAAAGGGGCAAAATTAGGATACTTTTTGTATCACATAGATTAAAAAATATCATGCTATTTAATATTGTAAGCCCAGGAGTAGGCAACTAATCAGAGATAAATGTATGGTTTATTTATATCCAATTTTATGCCTTTGTCTAAGACTCTGTCAAATTAATATTTTAACTAATACATCTTAATAGAGTTTAAAGCACAAACTTAATTGGTGAATAAGATTGAATCGCAAAAGTAATTATAATTTTTTCATGCATACAGAAGCAGAGATCAGAAAACCCCCATCATGTTCCCATTACCATCACTAATAAACAAAACAGATAAAATGTTTAAACAATTATTTCTTCTAAAGATTTTCTAAATATTTTTCTATTCTAAATGTCTGAGGCTTTAGGAAAAAATATCACCTGCTAGTAATGACTTTAATTTAAAGAGGGTAGAATTTAACATTTGTCACTTGCCACTTGTTTCTACAACTTCAGTTTACTATTAGACTTTGAAAAATTTAAAGAATTTTATAATTTTCATTAAACACCTATGTGTGAGTAGTAATATACAATAATTAGTAAATAATGTTGGTGCTTCAATAAATTCAGTTTTCAGGGATATCAGCAGAATAAATAAAATATAAGTTTTTGATGAAAGTAAACATCTTACCTATTTTTCTTCTTATCTAATCAAAACAGTATAGCTTTGCCTAAAATGTAGTAAGAAATAGGTTAAGATGGAGTATTTGGAGATCTAGGTATAGAAGTCTCTCAGGAGACTTCATTGGGGTCATGGTTCAGACCAGATGAGCCCTTTAGAAATGACTTATGTTTTAAAAGAATGTAGTGAAAAATCCTAACTGATGAATTCAGAACCCTACAGAATGGCACTATCCTGCCATTCTTTAACTGTGCTCAGTATTTTGATATGCTTTTTAGTGAGTATAATAAATTTAGAGGGGCGCCTGGGTGGCTCAGTGGGTTAAAGCCTCTGCCTTCAGCTCAAGTCATGATCCCAGCGTCCTGGGATGGAGCCCTGCATTGGGCTCCCTGCTCAGCAGGGAGCCTGCTTCCTCCTCTCTCTCTCTGTCTGCCTTTCTGCCTGCTTGTCATCTCTGTCTGAAAATAAATAAAATCTTAAAAAAATAATAAATTTAGAGATACTGAAAAAAGTATTTTTAAAGTTCTCAGATTATTTAATGTTAAATGTGTTTAAAAGATGCAATCATTTGTAAAGTGTCAAAATCCTTTTTGTTGTACAGAATATTTTATTACCTTTGCAATATCTTTGTATACAGTGATTTTTTGTGGTAATGTAATAAATGGAAAAACTTTAAAATTCCTAAAATTTTATTGTGATTTGACTTTGAAAATATTGGTGAGGGGCGCCTGGGTGGCTCAGTTGGTTCAGCGACTGCCTTCGGCTCAGGTCATGATCCTGGAGTCCTGGGATCAAGTCCTGCATCGGGATCCCTGCTTGGCAGGGAGTCTGCTTCTCCCTCTGACCCTCCCCTTTCTCATGCTCTCTCTCATTCTCTCTCTCTCAAATGAATAAAATCTTTTTTAAAAAAATATTGGTGAGATTTTGTTATTTATACCATCCTCCTTGGGAAAGGTATTTTGGTTGCTTAGAAATATTAGGCATTTTTATGGAAAGCTATAGCTGAAAATACCTGCACATATAACTATCCTTTGAAATGATAATTTTTTTAGAGTACTAGAAAGCATTTTTAAAAGATTTTCATTTTCTGCCTTCCTGATTTATTTCCTGCCTCTCTCCCTATAATTCAGGACAAACGTCATTTACTTATTCTGAGCAAGGTACAGGTAGGTACTACCACAGGGGCCAAAGGTGGTGGCCCAGTATGGGATACAGGGTGAAACCTGAGGAGCACATTTGAGGGGAGTAGTATGGAGGGGACTCTCAGGGATCTGGAATAAGGATGCAGCAAGAGTAGACTGGTTATTTATGAGGGGGACTGATCTATCAAGTAAATATATTAAGGCTAAGGCTAATGGGAGCCAGATTTCTGTCAGAGAAAGGTATTATAAATAAAAAAAGGGGGGCGAGAAGACTAGAATAAGGTTGAAATTGGATGTATTGGTATACAACTCCCAATTTTCAATATATGTAAAGAAATATACTATGTGTGCAAGTATGCATTTGCATTTGTTATTATGACCTATCAAACAAAACAGGAAGCCACAAATCCACAAGAAGGGGAAGTTCTGCCTTTCAGTGGAATGCTAATAAGCGATAAATGGAGAAGGAATGGTGTAATTAGATCAGTTTTTGACAAATCTCCAGTGGATGCTAAAACTGGCAGATCAACATTTGACGGTTTCCTTACAAAATACTTACTAATTAAAGGGAAAAAAGAGTATAAAAGTAGAGGAGCTTGGCAGACATGACCTTCATTAACCGATTAAAATCCAGTCATCAGTAACTGCATAAATCAAAATTGTAGGACACCTGATAAGCAAGAAGATAATACCTCCAATCTAATAAAAAGGAAACATCAGGCAAACCCAAATTGAAGAGCAATCTACAAAATAACTGACCTGAAATCTTCAAAAATGTTAAAATAACGAAAGCCAAGGAAAGACTGTTTTAGATTGGTGGAGGACTTCTGTGCAAAGCGTGATCCCTTGTCAGTGAAATGTCATTGTTGGGACAACTGGTGAGACTTGAGTGGGCTCTGTGGATTACATGGTTGTAATATCCAGGTTAACATCCTGAATTGATAGTCCCATTGTGGTGAAGTAGAAGAATGGCCTTGTTTGTATAAATTGTATGCTAAAGTATTCACATTCACGGTGACAGAGCATCACTAGCTCAGTGGTTTGGGGGTGGGGGTATTTCTTTGTAGTTCTTTTTTTTTTTTATAAGATTTTATTTATTCATTTAACAGACAGAGATCACAAGTAGGCAGAGAGGCAGGCAGAGAGAGAGGAAGAGAAGCAGGCTTCCCACTGAGCAGAGAGCCCGATGCGGGGCTCGATCCCAGGACCCTGGGATCATGACCTGAGCTGAAGGCAGAGGCTTTAACCCACTGAGCCACCCAG
The DNA here is from genome assembly GCA_003697995.1 of Taxidea taxus jeffersonii. Taxonomy (NCBI): domain Eukaryota; kingdom Metazoa; phylum Chordata; class Mammalia; order Carnivora; family Mustelidae; genus Taxidea; species Taxidea taxus. The sequence continues at coordinate 82,694 of ML103283.1, forward strand.
GCGCCCCTTCTTTGTAGTTCTTGCACCTTTCCTGTAAGTTTGAAATTATTTCAAGATGAAAACAATTAAATGAGTATCATAAAAACAGTATTTTTTCCATAATAAAAGTACCTTTTTTTTTTTTTTAAGAAAAAAACCGTGGGGCTTGAACTCATTACCCTGAGGTCAAGACCTAAGCTGAGATCAAAAGTCAGACACTTACCAGACAAAGCCACCCAGGCACCAAAAGGGTACCAGGTTTAGAAATCAGAAAACCTTGCATCAAGGTTCATTCTCATCATATGGGCTTAAAAATCAAGAATAAAGCTTCAAAAGAAAAGATTAGCCTAAGTAAGATAAATAAGATTTTTCTCTTTAGAAATCAAAATTTAACTTCTAAGTTTATTTCATATAACTTGTTAATGTAACCAGTTATCTTACTTGCTTACTTGGGAAATTCTTCTTTTCTTTCTTTCTTTTTTTTCCTTTCTTTCTTTCAACTTCTCCAGGTATTCAGAGTTGAGTTGATGTTTTTCCTAAACTAAATCATAGACTATATTTGGGGCAAAGAAATACTAAGAAATAAAAAAGGGCTCTTTCTCCATGTTTTATTAAATTTAACTAGAATTTAAATAAAAGTTTGGGAAAAAAGTAAAGCTATGAATGGGTATGAAGGAGGGCACTTGTTATGGTGAGCACTGCACGTTTTTTGTAAGTGATGAATCACTGAATTCTACTCCTGAAACCAATAGTACACTATATGTTACTAGAATTTAAGTAAAAATTTGAAAAGGAAAAAAAAAATTACAAAATAAAGCTATGGGAAAAGATCACAAAACTAATTTTAAAATAACTGTATATAGGCAAAAGCAAAACTATAGTACTTTCATTACTTAATGTTCTCAGTTCTTGCATAAAACAAAGACCTACATTGATTTTTAACAAACTGTGTCTCATAATATATGAACATATGGAAAAAGTAAAGTATATACAGCTAATGTCTACTTTTTGCTTGAAATTTTGCATAATGTCAGGAATAGAAATTTAGGAAATAGAAATCTTCTGTTAAAGAGGTTCTTAATTTTTCCATTTTTCAGATTCCACTAAATTCAAAACTGAGCCAAAAAGAAACATGGAAAACACTATCTCCCAAGTTATTTAAATATTTTTTGTAGCAAAACTTTCCCAGAAACGGAGAAACATTCACACAAAAGTTCTTACCTGTTTGTCAGAAGTTTATTTCTATTATCCTTTCTTGTTTTCTGGCATTGAAAATAGTGAAATGATTATTTGCTAGTATTCACATATGAAACTTCTAAATGTCAATTAAATAATTTTCCTGATTTCTAAAATGAATAATACATGTTGGTATCTATGAAGTATATTTAGTGAAGAGATGGGAAACAATCATCCAATACTATCCAAGTCACATGTGTTCTAAAATAAGCTCAGACAGTTGAATCAGGGTGATAGAAAATACACTTAAGTCTGAAATTTTAATGAGATTGCTGAAATGTTTCTCTTAATGACCCATCCGTTTTCTTTAGATTTAGCTTACTTCATTTTTTCCTCTTCATAGTACCAACTGATGATTGACTTATTAACAAATAGTAGTCATATAAGATCATATGAAATATAATTGGGCTATTTTTTGGCAATCTCCTTGATTTGGTATCTGAATTCCAAAAGTCATTTCTGATGCTTAGTGCATTTGTTTATTTGTTCATTTAAAATTTTTTTTTATTTGGTTAGTGCATTTAAATGACATTCTCAGGTGCCTCCTTCACACAGTGGGTACTCAATAACAAGATTTATTAAGAAAGGACCCTAGAGACCAGGAAACTTCAGTTTAGCCCCTGATATGGAAGTAACTAACGATTTTAGATAAATCATTTACCTTTCACTCTTTGGTTTTCATATTTATTAAATGGAAATTATAATATCTTATCCACTTGGTGAAGATGTTTGAAATTGGATAATACATACATTGAAGCACTCTGGAATAATAGCAGATTGTTTAGCAATCCTAATTTTTCAAAATCTTATCCCTGGGTTTGAAGTTACTGAAGGCACTTGTGTCTCCTTACTTAAAAGATTTACGGAAGTCTCTTAACAGGGTATGCCTCAATTCCTAAGGTTTCATTTCCCCTCCCCAGGAAAAGTACTGATATTTTTAAGTTGTCAAAATAGTAACTTGAAGTCATTAAGATTGTGATAGATTATATCAAAAAGTACTTATGTTGGTAATATCTTGCTTAAACCCTACTGGGAAAAATATTAATGATGTTAGATTTGCATTTGAGATCTTAGAATATTATAGGATACTGTGCTGCATAAATCTAGATATAACTTTTATCAAGATCATTTAAGAAAGTTCGAACATGATTTTGAAGGTGGCTGTCTTGTGGAGGGAATTTTGCTAGAAGAAATGATGCCTCTCAGATTATCAGAGAATGCATCCTGTTGGTGTATGTCTCTAAATGAAAGAATTAAGAGAATGTTTTCATTATTCACAGTCTGGCGTGTAGGGTTTGGAGAGGGAACAAGAAAAATCATAAAAGACATCCTTAGAACATTTAACACAAAATATACACATACATAGATCCTGAGATGTTACAACAGATTTTAAAATACATAGATCAACATGATCCAAATGGTTTCCAAGACACTGTAATGGTGAGTAAATAGCCATTATACAGTGTATGCTGAATGGAGGTCTGCATCGTTCCACGAAAACCCTACTCTGTTTCCACATTTGAAATCTAGTCATCCAGAGCAGGGGGCCAGTCAACATCTACAGACTAGAAGGAAGGAAACAAGACATGGAAACATATTACTGTTCCAGTAAACATTTGCTGGTAATGCATAAACTTAATAGTTTTAATATAAGGCAGCAGCAGAAGCTGAATTTAAAGAAAAGTCATTGAATACCACAGTTCAACACTCAAAAACCCATGGTCGGCCTTGAGATTCTTGGGCCCAAGGTCTGTATCTGAATTCACCGAGTTTTTGGTTACTCAGCTGTTTGTATTAATCGTACCTTTTGGCCAAGAAGAGACTAGAGTACATCTAAGTTTGTAAATGTTATTTATAGATAAAGTAACAATTTCAGGGACAACACCAACTTTCCCTCAGAAGTCTCAGCAACTTTTATTCTTCAGATCATTTCCATTGTCTCATCTTGCATTTAACAAGCACTCAAATAGTCTATACACTTACGATTGTTATTTGTAACTTAGCAACCGAATGAGAAACAAATGAGTATGAAAGATCGCCTGGAACTGGAAAAGGATAAATGATCATTGTGTATCATTTCAGAATTCTTTTAAATCAAATTTCTTTTAAAATCAGTTTTATCTATCTCTACTCACTTAGTTTGGCTCTTCTAGAACAAAGCCTTGATTTAAGTCATAATGAAACTATAGTAGCAGACTATTTTTTTTCTCCACATATAACAATCATGTCCTAGGCTTTTAGAAGTACTTGAACCACCGTAGAAGGCCCAACTTGAGAAGTTTAAAAAAGTCCACTGTACCCATGTCTTGTTAAAACTCAAAATGCTTTACCACAGGTGATTTTTAAAGTCAATCTACAAGTCACTGCCAGAATCGGGAAATTTTATTAGAAAAGCCCAAATAACTGTTGTGTGTGTGTATGCATATCTTTTAGAAATCCAAGAAGATATTTTGGTTTTGTTTCAGAACACAGCCACAAACTGAACACCCATATATAAGCTAATGGGTTGTTTCTCATGCCTGAAAACTAAACATTTCAGCTCACAGTCTCGTAAGTATTGAAAGCAGGGGAGGTTTGTAAAGCTCTAGGTGTTTTCAATGAACGAACAAACAGGGATGAGGAACACTGGCCCGTGACTCTGACATTGCTAAGTTGTTCTAAGAATTAAGATCAAAGAAGATGAATACAATTGAGATTTACTTTAACAGAAGGCTGTCTTCCTCAAAATAACAGTCCTTCTGAGAACACCCCCAGCAACCTTGAAGGTGCTATCAATGGCTGAATGCAGGAGCTGTGTAAAATCTAATCTGAAAGCACTCGAGAATTCTAAGTAAGCCGATGATGCGCCAGTGATCATGGGATTACCATAGCTGTTTGCACACAAGGCCTCCAAGCCCACTTCTTTTGATAACTAATAATCCCAAGTGCAAAACACTAGCCTCCTAATATTTTCTTTATGCAGGGGGGAGGCATGGGAGAGGGACCCCATTCTTCATCAGATATTTGTCAAGGAGCACAAGTTGTGACTCGGTACCTATTGATGGTCAAATGAGAAAATATATTTATGGAGAATTGTCGGAAGGACCTATTAAATCCACTCTTTTAAATACTTAAGAATTTAACCTTATTTCAATTCAGACCCTAAGAGCAGAAAATTTATACCACATCATAGGGGTCCCTTATAGAACTATTTTGTGTGTGTGTGTGTGTGTGTGTGTTTCCATTTTATTTTATTTTATTTTATTTTCAGTGTTCCAAGATTCATTGTTTATGCACCACACCCAGTGCTCCATGCAATACATGCCCTCTTTAATATCCACCACCAGGATCACCTAACCCCCCCATATCCTCTGCTTAAAATCATTTTTTAAATTTAATTTAATTTTTTTTCATTGTTCCAGTAAACATCGGCTGATCCCATTTTCTATCCCTGTCCTGAATATATGCCCTGAATATATGTTTCTGACTTAAATTTTTTGTAAAACAAAACAGGTATGGGAATGAACTCTGTAGAGTCCGGAGGACATATGAAGGGTTCTTAAGTTTCACTTCCTTGACCCACTTAAGGGTTTTAAGATCTCATGCCCCATGTAAATTAGCTATATATTTGCAAGGATCATCAATGAGATCTTGTATTTTTTAAGATAAAAATTCCAAAGATGGTCCCTCCCTGCAATACAATGCTACTGTGAGATTTTGACCATTTTCAAATACCCATTAAGGTTAGTGGAGATAGATACCTATTTGGTTTAATGCTCACCCCCCCCCAAAAGCATAACCTTAGCTGAATTCAATGTACAAACAGCTACTTCCACAATAAAATGCTTTACCTCAACATCCAGCTCAAGAATGTCTGCAGTCACATTCATTAGAGAGCCAATGTTCGGCTTGGTTCTCCCAAAGTCTCCATGTACAAACTCTTTAATGTAGCTGGGCTTTGTTTAAGGAAACAATGGAGATAGCTATGCTAGCTAACGGTGAGATTTGATAGGTGAAAGGGAAATGATAGACGAAAGCAGAAATGTTACAAGGGAGAGGTTATTTCTGAGCTGCGCGACCCATGATGTGTGTCTTAGAAAATAACCTTTGGCGGACTGGTTCCTACCAGCGTGGCAGCTAACAGCAGGACTTGGCACCTGTGTTTACATCAAACTTACCAAAGTCATGCCTTTCTTTTTTCTTTAGCTCATCTCCAAGCGCCAAGGTTTGGATATGGATTTTTTTTTTTAAGTTTGGTTTTTTTTTTAACTAACTAGAATTTAAATAAAACATTGAAATAAGAAATGATTTTTTTTAAATTTTTAGGTAATCTCTACACCCAACGTGGGGCTCAAATCCATACCCTGAGATCAAGAGTCCTGGGGCGCCTGAGTGGCTCAGTGAGTTAAAGCTTCTGCCTTTAGCTCGGGTCATGATCCCAGGGTTTTGGGATTGAGCCCCGTATCAGGTTCTCTGCTCAGCGGGGAGCCTACTTCCCCCTCTCTCTCTGCCTACGGCAACCCTGAATATGGATTTTTAAAATGAACTGTATTTCAATGCTAAACAAAACAAAACAAAACAACCTTTGCTATTTTTTCTTTGCCACAGATTACATTTTGTCATCTTTTGGGTCCCATTTTTCAATAACGCCAGCTGGCATCTACCAGAAGAGCAGTTTCCACAGGGTCACACACAGTGACTCCAATGATGGTCTTCCTGGTAACGTGACCCAGTGACACAATAGCAGTAGGATGGGAGGGACAATGAGAATATCAATTTAGTTGTTGATAAAGGCCTTTCAGAAGAATTATCAAAGGGCCTAAATTTTAGCTGTTTGCACTCTTACATGGTTAGCAAGAGAATTAAGTCTTTTTTGAAAGGGGCGATTTCATGTTTCCCTAGTAGGTCTTCAAATTTTGATATTAGTGGCCAATCCTGGGAATTACTTATTAAGATTACATTAATATTCCTTACACAGGACTCTACTACAGCCTTGAAAATTGTTATCTGAGAGATACAATTTTGCTAGCATTCAGTAAAAACCCGTTGAGTATTATGTTGTGTTCTATAAACTGGCACTTAGTATAAAATTTTAATATAATTCAAATAGGAAAAACAAGTTTATTCTCAGATGACAAATAAAAAACTTATACCATGAATATGCTGATATTATGTCCTCACTTTCTGAAAGTGTATTCACTCTACTTTCACCAAATGTTCTGACTCAAGCTTAAGACATGTAATTATCTAGTAACTGCCTTCTTTGCTGAACTCAACTTACTCAACAATTGTCATCCTTTTGCTCTTTCGAGAATGCTACTTCCAAGTAGCAATGAAGAGAGAAGATGACCAAAAAGCCCCAGAACAACCAGTTAAAAGGGCCAGAATAGTTCTTATTCATATCCAGAAGGATGAGGTATAAGTCAAATGAACTAGTTCAGCATACTGAGCAATATATGTGGAAAAATTCACATACTTTTGTGTATAAACACATGGAATCTGAAACTTTAGCAGACAGTTTTTCTTGGCTAAGCCCGTAAGTAACATATACATGCCTGGTCCTAAAAATGTTTTAATAAGATTGAAATCAAGACATTAGTTTCTTCAAAAGACCCCTGCATTTCACCTAGCACTCTAAAATAAAAGCTGGAATTAGGTAAAAAGATTTTCTTTGATGTGATTTCTTTGATGAAATGTGGATGAATATGGATGGCAACTCCCTGATGTATTTTAACTAACAACTCAGACTGTATACAAAACCACACAAAACAGGTGAACACAAACCATATGAACCATATGAACAAGTGATCATTTTTGGACTATTTTCTTGTTAAGGGCCAGTGGCCAAAATGATGTGAAGATCAGTATGTAAAGTAGGGCCACTCCCATCTACTATCAGTGTTTAGTGATTCGGGGCAAATGCTCAAAGTGCTGAAAGGACCCAAATGTGGTTTTGAAAATGTGACTTGCAAAATGCATAGAGACAAATCAGTAAATGAATCAATCAAAACTGTTTCCTGAGTAAACACTATTTTAAAGTTCACGCTCTATTGGCTGCTGCCTCATGGTTTAAAATGTCATTTTGAAAGATACAAATTAGTTGGGAACCCTCCTTCCCCACCCCCAAAAAAAGGATTCTTCCCCAACCTAATCCTTACCCTAATCAATTCCTAGATCAAGTTGCACCTATTTTCTAGGGCAGCCTGAACTCTTCCAACAGGGTTCTGGTTAGAGTATTGCTATGTGGAAGGCAAAAGGATACGTTCCAGCTTGAGTCTTCAGATACAGGCGAAAATGATGTTCATCCTCATAGCGTGACTCCATAGAGTGAATGATGCGAGTTCTCACAGCCAGAGGCCTCCGGTGAAGGACCCGAAGAGGTGTTTTCTGGTCGATCTTTAAGTCCTAGAGGAGGATGTGTTACACAATCATGGAGTCAACTTTGCTGCCTAGGGAAGCCTGTCTCAACAACTCTGTCATCCATGGCCCACCACAGATGTTTTCTTTGGAGGACCTCATCTATCACTGTCAGAGTAGATACTAATACTACTGTAACAGTAGTATAATAGTAATAGTAGTAGTAATATAGTAGTATAATAGTAATAGAGAATACTAAATAGTATTCCCTAAGGTTCAGGTTCTGTAGAACTTCGCATAATGTCGTCCATAGTTACTCACTTACTGGGCCCCAGTGTGCCATTTTTAAAAAGGCTTTAAATAAATGATCCCCAGGGTCTCTTTTGCTCTAATATTTAATCTAATATTTAATCTAATAATTAAATTGAGTAGGACCCTGGAGTTCTAGCCTGTCCTTCACTTTTTTTTTTTTAAAGATTTTATTTATTTATTTGTTACAGAGAGAGAGAGAGCACAGGCAGGCAGAGGCAGAGGGAGAAGCAGGCTCCCTGCTAAGCAAGAAGCCCGATGTGGGACTCGATCCCAGGACGCTGGGATCATGACCTGAGCCGAAGGCAGCCGCTTAACCAACTGAGCCACCCAGGTGTCCCTGTCCTTCACTTTTAACAGAGTTCTTCTAGAAGACCTATTCTTAAAAAAAAAAAAAAAAAAAAAAAAGGAAGACCCATTCTTACCTTCCTCTCCCCTCAACCCAATAGATGACCTAACAGCTGAGGTGAGAAATGGCTATTTGTAGAAGGTGAGACCTCAGCATCACTGGTGTGTATGGGCAGTGTGCATGTTTTAAGGACAACCATGCACCTACTTACAAGGTTATTTTATTGTTGCTGTTGTTATATGAAAAAAGATATATTTAGAAAATTAACAGTTGCGTCGCTGTTTAGGGTAATGTTTCAATATAACATAATAATACAAAGAAGTGTGTACAATAAACCAAGACCTTTCAGTATTTGTAAGCCAGTTCAAGTTACTTTAGAATAATCATACTGCATGTCTTTTTTACAATTCAGATTTTTTTTAGGGGCACGGGCTTATTTTTCTTATAATTAGAGATTTCCTTTTGTCACAAGATATAAAATTAAGAAACAGAGATTAATATTGTAGAAGGTCAACTAATTCCAAGTTTTAAAAATAGATATTGGGGGCGCCTGGGTGGCTCAGTGGGTTAAAGCCTCTGCCTTCGGCTCAGGTCATGATCTCAGGGTTCTGGGATCGAGCCCCACATCGGGCTCTCTGCTCAGCGAGGAGCCTGCTTCCTCTTCTCTCTCTCTCTGCCTGCCTCTCTGCCTACTTGTGATCTCTGTCTGTCAAATAAACAAATAAAATCTTAAAAAAAAAATAGATATTGGGCATAACAAGAAATGTAGGTTCATAAGAACTTTGAACCTTCTGCCATTTCTTGTTGGAACAACTCCTTCCTAAATTACATGATTTGGGAGTGCCTGAAACCATGCTAAGAAGAGAAGGATTTCTGTCTGGTCTCCCCTCTATCCAGTTCTCCACCAAGAAAGAAAGAGCAAGTTCTGACAAAGACTATACTTGAAATGGTGTGACTGTTTTGATCACAGCAGTGAGTCAACGGCCCCTCCTAACTCGTGGGTTTTATGATTCTATAAGGCTTCAAATTTAGAAGCACTTTGTTCTACTAATACAGGCTGACTCCATAAGGTTTGACATTTGTCCAACCAAAAAGACAAAAAAAGGACAAGGCTGAACTGTTAAGGAATCTGTACAGATATGGCCTCCACCACAGAATACATGAACAGCTGGTTTTAATGAATGAATAAGGAGTGCTATTCTCCCTCTTTCCTTTCTTGCTACTCACTCCCAGGCCTTTGAACCATGAACTAGTCAATGGAAGTACAAACTGAGCTGGGCTTCCAACATAACATTTGATCACCACACACTCCTGTGTGTGTTTTGTATTTGTTTATTTTCAGTAGATATAAGGGAACCATTTACTCTAACATTGCTCTCTGCTGGCCACTTCCTGCTGAATTTTCAGAAACACATTTACACAAAAGTTGTTTTGTTTTGTTTTTCCTTACAAGTAGGTTGCCCTTAAAAAAGAAGAGACAAATAGTAAGTTTGAAGTGACTCTTTCTCAACATGGAACAGTAACTCAGTTTTTTGTATTTTGATGACAATAGGAATATTTGAAAATAGTCTTAACCCCAACACAAAAAATCAGAAGTCAGCTAGTCCCATCAGTCTATTTGGGTTGTGAACCATTAAAAGAAACCCTTTTACTGTTTACTCTGAACCTCCAAAAATCATCTTTTAGCATTATTTGGCATTATTTCTGAATTAGCTCTGAAGTGGGCTACCTCCAAATAATGAATCTATTTTTTTTTTTTTTAAGTAGGTTCCACACCCAGTGTGGGGCTTGAACTCACTACCCCAAGATCAAGAGTCACATGCTCTACGGACTGAGCCACCCAGGTGCCCCTGAATCTATTTTTCAAATGAGTTAATTTTCCCCTCAGCATTCTGACTGACTTGTACACGTGATGGAATAGAGGTTTAGAAATTTGTTCTGCTACTTTAAAGATATCCACCTAGAGTTAAACTATCATCCTAAAGGCCCCAGATAATGGACCAAAAGCCAACAGCTTTTGATATAGAATCACAGAACCTGAGACCTGAAGGCCCTCTGGGGGTGATCTAGTCCACCCTCCGGTTAGAGATGAACTTGTCTAAGCAGGTAAATGACGTGTATGCGTTCACCAAAACACTTATACTATAACCACGATTCTGCACTTCACTTTCTTTCTCATAATGTCTTAGGTGTTTCTGTAAGTCATAGATGTAGACCTACCTCTATCCTTTCTTAGAACAATTTTAGGTATATATACATATAATAACATAAACTACATGGGATCACATGCTGTTGTGTTTTTTTCTAATAGCTTTATAATATTCCAGCTTGTTCTCCCCTTTCCTTTTTGAAGGAAATTCACTTTGTTTCTAGTTGTGTTGTTGATTTTGCCACTTTGAATAAAGTAAACATCTTTGCACACATATCCTTAAGCACTGGAGTTTTATTTCTTCAGGACAGATTGCCATAGTAAAAGTGTTGGGTAGAACACCAATAGATTTTTAGTTTTTATAGTCATCGCTACACTGTTTTCCAAAAAGGCTAAACACTTTACATTTCTACTGACTAGGTATGCAACTAGCTTTCTCCTCCATGCCACCCATTAGGTGTTGTTAGTTTCAGAGGACTAAGTGAGGTCTTATTGTTACTTCAATACAGAAGTGGAACATCTTTTCAGATGATTCTTGGCATTTGGAGTTGCTCATTTTCAGCTGCTTACTCATATCCTTTGTCTACGTTTCTGTATTGGGCGTTTATATTTTTCATAAGTATAAATCCTATTTATCGTATCTTTTGCCATACAATTTGTTTTCTACGTGGTCATATATATGTGTACACATCACAATGTATCACCCTCTATGTACTCTTTATAGCTTGTTTTCTTCCCCCATAGCATCTACCAGGAACATTTTCCTTTGTCAATAAATAGTCAGCTACTACATAATTTCTAACAACTGGCTAGCAATAATAGCTCATCATACAGATACACCGTAAGATTAAGCAATTCTCCTCTAGTAGATAACCTAGATTATTGTAAAATATTGCCCATTTAAACAATGTTATGATAACTGTACACATCTCGTGCTCATTTAGGCTCATTCCTTGCATTTGAGAGTAAATTATCTTTACAGGAAGAGGTGGGGATAGGTGGGAAGAAATATGCAAATAAATAGGCAGACCCTCTACAGTGATATGCTCACGGGAGGGGAAACCTAGCAGGTGCCAAAATATTTGTGCTGTACATATACTATCCTTCTTAAAAATGTATAACATGTTTTATTTATGCACTTAATCTTAGCATCAATTCTATTAGATCAATTCTGTTTTGTATTTCCTTTTTACAGATGACCAAATATAATAATAGGATTGCTGAGGTTTTCTATGTACCAGATACTGTTCTAAGTGCTTCATATGACTAAACTAATTTCATTCTTCTAAAAATATAGTTGAAAAAACTGAAGCATAAAGAGGATAAGCAACTTGTCCAAAGTCACATAACTATGAAAGGCAGATCCAGGATTTGCACCCTAGCGATCTGTGCCCAGAGACAGGCCCTTCATCACTGGCATGCTGTCTCTCAAACAGGCCCAATGAATTGCCCCATCATTCAACCAGTAAATGGCAAAGCGAGGTCTCACATTCCCCAAAGCCCATGCTCTATTACTTGCTAGTAATAAACTAAAAGTGAAAGGACTTTTTTATAAGCAATCAAAAAAATGAAATAGAAAGAGAGCACTTAACTACCTTTATGTCATTTAGGAATTCAATGTCTTTCTTCTGTATGGCATTATTTGTCCATATTAAGGCACTATAGGACTTGGTCTTTTCTTCTTCACCTTCTTTCATATGTCCTATTGCCTCTCTAAACAAACAAACAAACAAAAAAGGGAAGTTTGTCTAAATACACAGAATACACACAAGCCTTGCCCCAAACTTCCCTTTCTCTAAAAATAGCTTTATTGAGATAAGACTTACATACAATTCCCATTTTAACTATACAATTCAGTGATTTCTAGCATGTTTACAGAGTTGTGTAGCCGTCACCAAAATCTAATTTTAGAATACTTCATCACCCCAAAAAAGAAACTCCATACCTATTTGCAGTCATTTCCTATGCCCTGCTTCCCCCAGCCTTTGACAACCACTAATTGACTTTATGTCTCTACAGATTTCCCTACTCTGAATATCTCATATAAAACAGAATCATACAATATGTGGTATGTGGTACCTGGCTTCGTTCACTTCATAATGTTTTCAAGGTTCATCCATGTTGGAGAATGTATCAGGACTTTTTTTCCTTTTTATTACTGAATAGCATTCCACTGTATGGAGATACCACATATTGTCCATGGACATTTGGGTTGTTTCTACTTTTTTGTTACTATGGAAAATGCTACTGTGAACATTCATGTGGAAGTCTTTGCGTGGATGTACATTTTCATTTCTCTTGGGTATATATCTAGAAGTCGAATTGCTGGGTCATAATGGTAACTCTACGTTTAACCTTTTGAGAAACTGTCAAACTGTCTTTCAAAGTGACCACATGTACACTCCCACAGCAGTATGCGAGGGTTTCGATTTCTCCACATCTTTGCCAACATTTGTTTTTTCCTGTCTTTTTGATTATAGCCATCTTAGTGAGAGTACAGTGAGCTATCGCTGAGGTTTTGATATGCCTTTTCCCAATGGCAAATGATATTGAGCACTTTTTTCATGTATTCATTCATTAATTGTATATCCTCTTTGGAGAAATGTCCACTTAACCATCTCCCTCATTTTTAATTGCGTTGTTTTTATATGAGTTGTATGAGTTCCTTATATAATCTGGAGATAATTCCGTTAACAGTTAAATCATCTATAACCAGAACGTCCCTTTTGAGATCATCTCCTGTGAGTCTACTCTTACCTTGTGACAAGCTGTAAGTCACGGACTTGGATTTTGTTAGATGAATTATTAATTTTCTGTAGTAGCAGAAAAAGAGAAACAATTAGCAACTCCAGTCCAGTTATAGCATTGCAGAAACATGACAATTTCCATGTCATGAAGTGGTTTACCTGCTGAAGTTCCTTAATTTCTTGTGAAGTGAAATGTACTCTATGAGGATTCACCAGCTCAATTGCAAAGGGCCTTCCTGGCAGCACACACCCCGTCATGAAACAGAAACGTGTTGATGGAGTTAACATTTGGGCTAATGCAAGAGGGTTAGGAGGTGTGAAAAAACGAGTTGAGCTCTAGAGGACTGAAAGTTTAGTGACATGACTACATCTGGGGGAGGAAAGGATGTGTGAAAGAACCAAGGGGCTTTTTGGGGGCTGCTAAACCCCAGTACAGGCAGTATGTGAAAATGACTGCTTTCCCAAAGGTCCATGAACACACCTGTGTTAATTACAAAATAAAATCCAAAGAGCCACTAATTGACTTGGTTACACTAAGGTAACGCTATCACACATGGCAATGCCCAGGTATACCAAACTGAAATCCATCCTCCTAAGCCTAATCCACTAGTGAAACGGAAAAGCTATGATTCCATAAGTGGAAGGGACTATTATTCCCAAGTTTAGGATTAACTCTCATCATCTTTTTTGTACTGCAACAATGTAAAATGAGAGAAATGGAGGCTAAGAGAGCAGAATCGCTTTTTAAATGAAGATGTGCATTTTGAAAGATATACTGGTGCTGCTGAAATGTTATCAAATGGAACAATTAATAAGCGAACTTTTGGAAAAACTTAGGCACTGCCTTGTTAATGCACATAAAAGTCCCTTAGTACCTACAGGCATGTAATAAGGATGGCCTCTTAAGAAATGAATCTTGTTAAGACATAATCGTATAATTTATAAAGGTAGCTCCACAATCCACAAAGCTTCCTCGCTGGGAGAAGCTCTGGGCTCTACCGACTTTGGTTTTAACTAAGCAACTACAGCGAACCTGGTGTCTGAGAAGGGTGATAGTCTGAAAGTTAGCTCTAGTCAAGTGATGCTTTTGCAATCTTACCATTTCCTAATGTTCTCACATCTACATCTTCTCTTCCAGAGGAGGAAAAATTAAAACCTTTGCAAAGCAGATAAAGAAAAACAATCAGTAACACAGTAACCCTAAGACTTTCATTCCCACCCCTTGGTAGAGACTTCATTTGTCTTGAATAATCTATAGGAAAATTCTGAGGGATATTCATCCCACCTCCAATCCCAATCTCCAATAAAAATAGCAATGATAGTAAGAAACACCATTGATTACTTGTTTTATGCTGGGCACTGAGCTAAAATTCTGCATACATTATTTCCTTTAATCTTTATTATAACCTTATGGTGTAGGTATTAAATAAAAGAACACCAAGCTTCTAAAACGATATGTACTTTTCCCAAGATCCCATGATTGAATGGCAGAGCTGCTCCTGATGTCCAAGCCAGACTTTAACTGTCATCCTATGCCACCATCCTGTGGGAAAGCCAAAGGGAGAGAGCACTATTTGGAGGTAGGACCCACACTATAAGCCTGGCCACAAGCTTATGGTGAAAAATCTATCCTTTAAATCCTTTAGAAATCTAACCTCTTTCCTTTTTCCCTTAAAGCAAAACAAAGCAAAAACATTTATTTAAGAATTAAGTTTATTTATTTAAATAAATTAAATTTATTTAAGAATTAAACTCTATGAAAAGAAGAAGAGAAGAAAAGAAGAGTTTATTTTTTTTTAAAGATTTTTATTTATTTGACAGACAGAGATCACAAGTAGGCAGAGAGGCAGGCAGAGAGAGAGGAGGAAGCAGGCTCCCCACTGAGCAGAGAGACCGATGCGGGGCTCGATCCCAGGACCCTGAGATCATGACCCGAGCCGAAGGCAGAGGCTTTAACCCACTGAGCCACCCAGGTGCCCCAAAAAGAAGGGTTTAAAAGCAAATTCTTATGTTAAACAAACCTAAGCTGGGATCACAACAAAACTAGTGTTCATTCTAAGATAGGTGGATCACACTAGCCTAAAAAGCTGCAAATATTAGAATGGGAAATGATGTTAAAAAAAAAAAAAGGGCAGGGATTATATGACAACTTTCTTAGATACAAAACTAACAATTTCACCATCATCACCACAGGAAACATTACCAGAGGCAGGCATTATTATAAATGTTTCATATGTGTTAACACTATGAGGTAGGTACTATCATTATCCTCATTTTACTTACAAGGAAAATGAGACAGACAGGATAAGTAACTTGCCTAAAATCACATCACTGGTAGGTGGTACGGCCAGGATTTGAACCAGACAATCTGACTCCAGAGTCTCTTAACCACCACAAAGACAGTTCAAACTCGTCCCTAGGAAAGCAAGACCAGTCTTCTGAGAGAAGGGATTAGAAAAGGCTGGGATGTTTGGAGAACTCTGGTCAGTCCTCAGAGTTTGGCAAAGTGCAAGATCTCTGAACACATATTCTGGAGACTAGAATTCAGACTCACAGCCTGATTTATTTACTCAGGAGCAAATATCTACAGTGAGCATGTGCAAGGCACTGTTAGATCCTGGGGAGACAAACAAGATGGACACAGGGCTTACTGTTTGTGGAGCGCTAAGAACTGTAATATAGCGAGTAGGGCTAGGACAGAAAGCATACAGGAACATTCTTGTTCTAAAACGACAGCTGCAGCATGAGCTATGAGGTTTGTATTTATTCCTCAATGGTCCAGCCACTTTAGAGAGCACAAGACGAGAAGAATGAGATAGCTGGGAAGAACAAATGGGAAAGGTGGAAGGAGGGTGAACACCATTCTGACAGCCACCTTTTTCCAAGGAAAGAGTCTGCATGTAAAGGTCCCATGTAGATTTTAGAAAGAGGAGGATTAACAAGCTTGAAAAGTCCTATGAAAATGACACTAAAGATTAGCCCTCTTTCCTAGGATGTGTAGCTGTGAAGAAAGGAGAATTTCATTCTTCTTTCACCTCTAAGAAATCCCTTTTGTAAGCCAAGGTCAACACGTTGGGGAAATGGGCTCTGAGCTGTTGTTTGTCATGTACTACCAGGGTCAAGTAGGCTCCTCTCTGCCCATAGGGCCCAAAGCTATAGGTCTTACCAAGAGAAGCAACACAGAGCTGGTTAGGTAAGGGCTAGACATCCAAGGTGGGCCTAGAACGTAAGCTGCTGTGTTAACACCTGAGAACTGGCCAGGTGAGCAGCCATGAAACTATAGGATCAGGCTCTTCTTGAGGCAGAGAATCTAAGAAAGGCAAGGAGTAGGATTCTGTGAAACATTAAGACCCCAAGAACCCTCCGTTCCACATTTACACTCTATTTTTAAACTGTTAATAAAACCCATAGTAACATCAGCAGCTTCTAGTCAGAGTCAACAGACTCAAGAGCAGCACTAAGTAGGGGTAGAGAGCTAAACGGAGAGTTCAGAGGGGCATCTGGGAAGATACTGACTCCCTGGGTCTGTGATCTGTCTTACACTTGCCCACCTCCATCTCTAAAGCAGCCATAATGTTAGCGAACCAGGGGATCCATAGTGACTGAGCCATAACCTGTGACAGGTAGGGGTGAAGGGAATGAACAGGACACAAAGAGATAAGTCTACCAGTGACAGCTAAATCAGACAGAAATTTCCAGTTCATAAATTGGCCCATAACACTTCCACAAGTTCTAGCCCATTAATAAGAAGAGCAGAAAACAAGGCTCTTAAGAAGTCCAGAGAAACACTAAATCTAGACAAAGGAAGATGGGACACTTATTATATCTTTTAGAAAAATATTTCAAATTTGGACACTTCATTGAGAAATATTTTGGGGGGTAACCTTTAACCCTTTATTTCTGTGTAATTATGAATATTAGCTTACAACAAAAGGAAAAGGAGTTACCACCTTAAGTATTAGGACTTAAGTGTTAGGAAATACATGTTTAAAATTTGGTTGAGTTTTCATTCTTTCTTTTTTTTTTTTTTTTTAAGGATTTTATTTTTAAGTAACGTCTACACATGGGGCTTGAACTCAGAACCCTGAGACTACCAGTCACATACTCCACAGACGAGCCAGCCAGGTATCCCGCTTGAGTTTTCTAAATTCACATTATGCCTTGTCTTATCCCCCTAATCCTGCTAGTTCTTTGAGCCTTTTGCTCAAAGGAACAGATATTTCAAAAACCAAAACAAACCAGTGCAAGAATGATCAGGAACTATCAGCAGTTTAGCTAGTCTGTAGCGGCCCTCATACCCAGGGCAGACCAATGATGGGACTGACAAATGGGCAGATGCAAGAGGATAAAGGCCTCAGAAGATCAAATTCAGTAGTTTGGACTTTTATCCTGTACATAGTCATTGGCAAGTTTTCAGCAGGGAAATAACATGACAGATATTTATTCAATAAGTGAAATAATAAATGGATTAGGGGAAAATTTCTTAGACACATTGACTTTGAGAGTGTGTCAAAGTTTATTACTCATTAACTAGGGGATTAACAAGTGTATAATATGATGTGCCCATTGAAAGTGAGAGAAACAAGTTTGTATCTCCCATTTAGGAGAAGGAACCTTTATTTTTTTATTTTTATTTATTTATTTTTTAATGTTTTAAAGATTTTATTTATTTGAGAGAGAGAGAGAGAGCACACATGGGTGAGAGGGAAAGGGAGAGAGAATCTGAAGCCAACTCCGCACTGAGCACAGAACATAGAGCCCTATGAAACCAAGAGAGTCGGATGATTAACCTGCTGAGGCCACCCAGGCACCCCATGGGGAAGGACCCTTTATGTAAGCAGCTAGACTACTTCATGGAATATTGCTTATTTTCAGAGAGTTGTAAACCATAGAGGTACAATAGTCAGAACCATCTTCCCAGAGCCGTCAGACATGAACCACAGAAAGAACAAGTAATATATCTTGAGATGCACAGGTTTAAAAACTGATGCTACCAATCAGGCCTTTCAAACAACAGGCTTATCCCTAACAAGGAGCCAGTAGCACAGGGTTCCAGAGGTCTGCTTTGTCTCAGGCAGCTCTCAATACATTTCCTCAGGATACAATTACGGATGCTAAACACATAGTTTGCTTCATTTTCAGTTTGTGTATAATTTTCCCCCTCAAATGGAAAATGAAACCAAGCTAACTGCATGAAAGATTGCAAGGGGGAAACAGATGGCTCTTTCAGAGCCTCCCAACAGGCCTATTGGAAATGGGGGCTTCCTTGGGACCCGAATAATCAAAACTGAAAGATTCTTGAATCATTTCATAGAAAGAGAGAGTAAGGTGGCCCCATAGAATTTAGAAGAGACTATTTATGCTAAAGCTTGATTTTTACTGCTTCATAACTTGGATAATTCTCATGGGATAATCAGTACATAAATATTAAGTAGGTAAAGCTCATGCCAATATCCCAGAGTCTTGATTGCTAAGAATTTGGAAAATGTTAGGTTGTTAGGTTAATTTCTTCTTTTTTCAGTAAACAATTTTTTTTTTACAATGTTATTTATTTGACAGAGAGAGAGAGAGAGAGAGCACAAGCAGGGGGAGCTTCAAGCAGAAGCAGGAGAGAAGCATGCTCCCTGTCCAGCAAGGAGCCCGATGCAGGGCTCAATCCCAGGACCCTGAGATCATGACCTGAGCCAAAGGCAGATGCTTAACAACCTGAGCCATCTAGGCACCCCTCAGTAAACAATTCTTAAGACCCTTAAAAGAGGATCCACCAACCCAATAGGCAACAAATTATAAAAAGGATGTAGTTTAAAGTCCTCTTTCCTCTTGACAAGGCAGAGAGCTGGAAGGGACAGCCATATCTCTTCTCAGTCATCTGCCTGCCATTCCTCAGGCAGGCCTGCCTTAAGGTTTTCTGAGTGAATGGTGGATATCAAGTTGGTTCCTCAAAAAAGGTATTCTAATTATGCTAGGAGACCCACTTCAAAGTAAATCATTATTTACTGCCTACAGTTTTTCCTGATGTACAACATGACCTTCTGCAACTGAAATCTTGGCCCTTTCCTCTAGTCTAATCTAACATCACAAGGATCCATGCTGCCTATGACCTGATGGGCCTACTGAGACAAAGAAAACATAAACCTGACAGGATCTGACTCATTCCACAAACCTGGGCTCATTAATACCTGGAAGATGAAACAACATACTTTCATTAGGTCTTTGTAAAATGGTAGCTGTTGATCTCTTTTCTCTAGTCTTGAACTTCATCCCAGGACATGATAGCAGTTAGGCTGGGAGCCAGGCATTTGCCAGTGATTGTTCTTGAACAAGCACTGGATGTGGAAGTTGTGTTTTAATTTCCTCATATTCCTCCAAAAGAGGCCAAGTCTGAGGTGTCCCAAGGTCAGAGGTTAAGTACATTCACTTAAAATAGCTTGAGTGGTTTTGAATTTGCCCAGGAAAGAATAGTCATCTTGAGAAAGGAAAGAAATACTTGGCTCAAATCCAGCCCAAGTCAGAGGTGCTCAGGCCATAGTGACCCCTGTTCATGGGAAGCTGCCAGGTAAGGAGCCCAGATTCACTGGGGATTTACAAAATTCAGAAATCCTTCCTGCCACCTCCAAGAAATCTATTCATGAATGACAATATATTTAAAATATGAATAACACTTACTCTCTGCCTTGAATACTGCCAAAAGATGATCTGATATTAATTCTTCCACTGAAGATTCCAGCTTCCTTTCTCCATCGATTATCCAAGGAGTCTGTGGTAGATTCCTAGAATATTTATTATATCTCCCTGCCAAAGAAACATAAGGTAGCCTGGATGGAATGCTTTAATTAACACAATAGGATAAAACAACTATTTATTGAGTGCCAATATCCTAGGTGCCACAACATAAAACAATGTTTAGCCTTCAACTAACTTATAATCTAATTTGGGGAGCCAGCACACAGACATATAAATAATTAAATTAAAAGATTTAAGGTAACAGTAGAAGAGATGGCTAAGGACATGATATGAATCATCAAATGAGCTCTAAAGGAATGCTCAGTATATTTCTTAATCTGATTGGCTGACTGAACAAGTTATATTATGGAACACCCCAAGGATCATCAGAAAAAAAAAACAAACCAGCAATTACTGCTTTTACACCTGATTAATAATACTTTTAATGCAATACTCATTGGTGGTAATATAGTCCAAAGAGTTCAAGTGTAGGAAATTTTGAAGTTTTTGTAATTAAAAAAAAAAAAACAACACACGACCCTAATAGAATAGGATTTATTGCTTTATGAATAAAGCTGCACTAATGGCAGGTGACTTTCATTACCATGGGGCAGGGTGTTATAGTTGAGACTAGAGAGCAATTTCATTTCAGCTATTACTGTGAAATCAATGCAGCTTTCAAAACAAAAACTATCTGCTAGATTACCTCTTGGGAAGGTCAATGCAACATTTTATTTTTTAAGGCAGAAGCTCAGTCTTCAGTCATTTTGCAGATAATAAAATTATTTTTTTTCAAGTTCACTTTCATGCTCTCTGTGGCTAAGTTTCTCCTGATCAGTTTTGGGTTTCTGCATCTACCCATATTTCTATGGGTACTGGCCATCTCTGATGGAAACTACCAAAACCTGAGAAGTGTCATTTCCCTTTGGCATGGCATTTTAAATAACAAAACTAAGTGGACCTTAAAAATGCCTATCCTAAAATAAGCTTGGCTATCATTCCTAATTCTCAAAAGAGGTAACTAACCAGAACCTAATAATAAATATAAGAAGGAAACAAAGGAGTCATTTGAGTTTTTCAGAAAGGAGAGTAAGTCGACAGTGTAAGTATATTCTAGACTAAATATTTTACCAGCCACAAAAACAGCACCATGAGCACACTCAATTTCAAGAACAGTGCAAACAGCCTTTGGTGAGTTTGGAGGACAAGGAAACTGCCTGCAAAACAAAATAAATTTTACAGCTACTATTTTCCAGACATGATATCGAACCACATAACTAGGATGAATCAGCATTGTCTGAGACACACAGAGCCCAAGTCTCTCATGGATTAAGCCACTCCCTAACTTTAAGTTTCGGAATCATTGGGGTCTTTCAGGCCTCAAGTACATTTTAATACATGAGAGTGGCACTAGGTAAATCAGGGCTCTGCTACTACCTTTCACTTAGGAGGCCCCATGTTCCCAGATGATAATTTCTAACAGCCTTGAGGTTTGAGAGAAAAACCCATACTTATGAAGTGGAAGCCTTTCCAGGTTCTTTGGCCATTTTGCTAAACTTGGTGCCATCTTACAAAACCCTTAATCATTTGGGTAAAGTTGGTGTGCATTGACAGACTAGTCACAGGAGTAAGCCCCACTCGTGGGGAGGGTCTCCGCTATTTTTCTTCTCATTCCCACTATGACCTCAGGGCCAGAAAAAGTGGAATGTGGCAAACTTTGCCCTTTAGGTAAGAAACTTCAATCCAACTGAAGACAGAAAGGAAAGGGCAATATATGGCTTTATTTTCTGTCTACCATCTGGGAACTTCCAAAGCCATGGACTGGAGTCTACCTATAAAAGACTAGATATGGATTTACTCCAAATGCTTGCCTTGAAAATGTCATAGTTTCCCAAGATGTCTTAACAAAAAAATCACTTAGAAACTCAGGAACTATTGCTTGTAGAGAGTAGCTAACTTTACCTTCTAAAATTTAATAGAAGTATTTCCATTTCCTGAGGCTTGCTTTTAGTCAGTAAAATAAATAAAACCTGTTTCATAGATCCATTGTTTGAAATTTATTCAAGGATATTCTGGAAGGATAACTATGATAATATTTAATTAAATAAAATGAGCACAATGAAAGTTAAAATGTAAGGTTTACTGTATTTCAGCATATTTCAACCAGTGAAGAAATCATGAGCCTTTTTCTCCCTCTTCCGGAGGTGGATAATACTCGAAATGCAGAATGAGGGACGTAATGGAGAGTCCAGAATCCTGGCTCTAAGTCCACTCTATTACCCAGCTGAAATCTTAGGCAAGTCAACTTCCTCAACATCCTCTTCTAAAGATAAAGAAGTTGGGTTTGATTCATAAATTCAAATGTCAGTTTGACAAATATTTATTGAACACTACTACACACCAGGTACTGTGCCAGGGAGTAGGAATATAACAATGATTAAGACACAATCATCATCCCTGAAATACATCCAGTTTTATTTTAGAGATAACCCAAATTATCTCTAACATCCCTTTTATTCAAAAATTCCATGACGTTCCCACGTTTCTATACTTCTACTTACTTGTGGAAATCCTCTTCTTTTATCTTATTCAACGCTTTCATAACTGCCATTCTAGTGAACACTGACTATATAAAGTAAAAATGAAAAAAAAAAGACATTTTATCACCCAGACAAGAAAACATTGGAGGTGAAACACAAAACATGGTTGGAGAAATTATATCATTTTAAACCATACTTACAGGAGAGAAATACTTAGCTCCAAGAAAATAAAACCTAAGCATTCATACTGACAGTTCGTGGCCAGGCTAAGAGGTAAATAGAGCCGACCAGCCTGTCCTGGCATCCAGCAACTCAACATCACTCACCAGCCATAGATAAATTAAACGAATTCACCATGCTGAATAGAAGGGCATCTACAACAAATGTTCCACATTGGGTTTTTCAAGATAAAAAAAGCCAAACCACATAGTCGATATACTAGAACAAATCAGTGCATATATACATGGCTTACTACGATAAATCACAATTGTCTCTTCTGTTTGGAGAAATGACGCTTGACTCTAAAGAGGCATAATGTAGGCATCTCAATGGTTTGTCATCAAATCAATGGTTTCCTAAACCATATTTTGGAGAACCCAAAGATACAGGGTTAAAACTGAAAAATAAGTGCCTATTTGTTAAGATATGAAATCTCAAGCCTGAAAGAATCTCAAAAGGTCATGTAATTTGTTCCCAGCAAAAAGACAGGGAAGCTACATACACTTATACTACTGGCCAAATGATGTGGTGTCAATGATGCTTGGACAAAAATTTCCCTATCCCATTACTTGGTGCTTATACTTGTATATTTCCTCAAAAACTGAAAAAATATTTTTTTAAAAGATTTATTTATTTATTTATTTGACAGAGAGAGAGAGATCACAAGTAGGCAGAGGCAGGCAGAGAGAGAGGGGGAAGCTCCCCACTGAGCAGAGAGCCCGATGCGGGGCCCAATCCCAGGACCCTGAGACCATGACCTGAGCTGAAGGCAGAGGCCCATCCCACTGAGCCACCCAGGCACTCCTGAAAAAAGATTTTTAATATAAATATGGCTACAGGTCTTTTGGACGGAGCTTTCCAACTGATATGACAAAGCAATAACCTAAAGTTATACCCAAGATTTGAGCCCTCTAATTCACAAGGGCAGAGAGGCAGGACCTGGATGGAGAGAACTCCCAGGCCCATTGCTTCCAACTTAGAGCAACTTCATCTGTTAACCTCAGGTTGCTGAAAAAACATGGTAATGTTCTAGGTGTACCATGATGTGAGAAAGGTGGGAAGCAGTGCTTTAGGCTTTGTCTGCATTTGTAAATTATTTTCTCACAGGGCGTTCAACAAATGTTACAAACTCTCTGCCACCCCCCAACCCTGAGCCCAGTTCCAAAAGTCTCAGCAATTAATCAAAGCAAGAGTAAAGACCAACAGATTTATCTTTGATAATAAACTTATATATATATGTATATATATATATTTTTTTTTTTAACAACCATACAGCAAAATGAATGTTAGTAAAATTAAGAATGCCTGAGTCTCTATATAAAACCAGCTAAGTATCTGTGGCATGAAATCTTGCCAATATCATTGCCATGCCATTCTATCCTGGCATAGTAGAAACTAAAAATACATGTTAACTAATTTGCTCACTAACACAAAGACCAACTTATATCAAATAAAGTGAAGTTTAAATAAAATGCCCTTTTGCAAATATAGCCTGAAATAGGCCATATTAATTCAGATTGTCCTAAGTAAAATAATTTATTTTGGATTATATTTCTTTTTTTTTTTATCTTTTTTTTTTTTAAAGATTTTATTTATTTATTTGTTAGAGAGAGAGCGAGCACAGGCAGACAGAGTGGCAGGCAGAGGCAGAGGGAGAAGCAGGCTCCCTGCCAAGCAAGGAGCCCGATGTGGGACTTGATCCCAGGACGCTGGGATCATGACGTGAGCCGAAGGCAGCCGCTTAACCAACTGAGCCACCCAGGCGTCCCTGGATTATATTTCTTAAATACCAATTCCTAGAAAATGAATATTAGATAGAAGTTTGGAGTGCTAATAATTAACACGGATTTTCCTCAATGAGGTAACTTTGGGAATAAAACCTAAATTTCCCCAAATGGAAAACAGTAACATCATTGAAACACTGGTTCTAAATTTAACACCAGGGAAACAAGCCAGACAGTGACACAAATATGAGAATGTTTGTGTTATGACTTTCTAACTAGAGGCAAAGGTATTCAGGGTTGAAAAAAATAAAAATAAATGTAGCAAGTGAAAATACTTAAAGAATGATTCTTAGTATAATATATTGCCAACATTTCTAATGCATATCATTTTGTTGTTAATCTGAATATTCAGCTCAGACAAAACTCAATGAAGAATAAAAAGGAGGAATCCTTACCTGTTTGTTTTTGGCTGGCTTGAAGCAATCTGGGCATATTACACGTCTAAGTAAAATTCAAGTTTATAAAAAAAGTTAGTGGGTTTATTTTGGGGTGAATATAATTCAAATATATTTTATATATTTTAATATATATCGCTGCTAAACTCAACATATTAAGAGCAAACAAAATGAATCCCTATACCAGCTGTACTGGTATGCTCATACCTTTATATTAGACAGCACATTTTAAACCTGCTAATACATGACAAGTTCTGATATGCTCATTACAAAGAGGAGGAACACTGTTTCATGAAAACCGAAAAGCATTAACAATGTTACATGTTACACAACTGACATTGTTGTTTACGTAGCAACTTACAGGAAGTGGCAATCCTCAACTGTTTCTGGGTGAGCAAAGACCACACTCACTTCAAACAAGCTCTAAAAATTATAAAGACAGTTTAAAAATGAGCAAAAGGAAACCAACATCTAACCACTTATGAATGGAAATAGAAATTAATTCTCAAAGATTGGCTCACAAATAGTGACAAGGAAAACTGGAAATACTACTGCTCTCAAATCAGCTTGTGCACAGGGCAGCTGGAAAGGAAATAGTTTTGTTTTTTGTTTTTTACTTCTAAAGTTCAGTCACAAGTGATTCTACCAAAAAAAATTTTTTTAAATAAATGTGTATGATTTTTGTGTATGTATATAAATTCAATGTGAAGATGAAAGAGAATTCAGGGAACTGGAAAGAGATAACAGAAAGGAGAATTGTTCCTATGATTAGAATTATTAGCAAGGTAAAAGCATTTTATTATATACATGCTTAAAATCTCTGTGGGAGCCTTTATTTTTTATTATTTATTTTGTGGCACTTTGAGTACTCACGCTTCTTAGTGGATTTGAGTTTTAAAAGAGAGATGTTAACTTTTATTATAAAAATGATACATACAAGTTATAAAATAATCAAACAGAATGTATTTTTAATCTCACACCACTGAGGTAGAATACAGTAACAGGTGTGTTTCCTTCTAGCCATTTTTATGAATATAAACATAAATATATATACTTCTTGGGATATTAAACATACTTTTAGAAAATTGCTTTATTTAATTAACATTATGTTGTGGACATCTTTCATCTCTTCAACTCTAGGGACTACTGGACATTTAAGTTGTAAACTTTTCCATTATTAAAAAATGCTACAACATCCTTGCATACAAAAAAAGCACAATTTCATATTCTATATACATTAATCTTCACAGAGAACAAAATTCCACATTCAGAAAAATGATAAGTTCCAAACCATGTAACAATTTTATCTTTTTTTAATTGAGTATTTCTGTATTTACTGATTGCATTGGATTGTTAACAAGCATATTAGCTTCTCTAGAATCATACTGCTCAATAGCTAAATTTTTTCTTTCCTCTAATTTACAAAGTAAAATTAAAATTACAAGACATTACTTTTACTCAAGAAAACTTCACTCATTCTGAATCTATTAGAATACTGTTGCATCTTTTGTTTTCCATTTTCTGTTCTCACTAGTTCAACATGTAAAATTACTTATGCTTCAAAACTGAAGTTTGAGGTAAAAATATTTTGCATCAATGACTTCTCTAATTTCCAAAGTACTTTCATTACCTCATTTCCCCTCCATATATGTGTGAAGTGGTTTTATTCTCTATTCTGTCAGTATTCAGTTTAAAGGAGAGAGTTTATTCTTACTAACAGAAGGAAACAGAGCTATATAATTCTGAATGGTGAAAAATTTTTTAACTATTTAGCTTTGAAAGATGGTTTTGTGATTTTACTTGAATAGGGGTGTGTCTGATATTCAGGGAATTTCCTTCAAGCAAAATCATGAAGCAATGAGGCCATACTATTAAAATCTAATTTAAGATGAGCTGGGAATATATCCTGTTTCCACATCTGGAAAACTATTGAACTCTTCCCTAAACTTCAGTCCATTCTGGAGACTGAGGCAAGGTCCATTCTGGAACAGGGGAGATGACTAAGTGTTCTGGCTTCAAGGGCAGTCTTTACCTAAAATTAAATAGAGGGACTTGAGATACAACAAGGTGGGATAGGTTGAACCCATGCTCACTATAGTTGACTGATTATATTTGAAAACAAAATTAGCCACAGATAACCAAATTTAAATAGTCTAGAGTTAACTCCACACTTATTCATAGTTATGTATTGTTTTGTATCAGTATATGTGTCTCTCCAATTAAACTATAAACATATTGAAGGCTTAGATTCATTTCTAATCTTTTAAAGTCAATTAGGGTACACTACATTTGTTACACTCATAAATGCCTTAGATCCTAAAGAAGTCTTTAAAAAATAAAATCTATCTCAATTTAAGACTGCTAGAAATTAGTATTTTAAAAGCTTAAAAATTCTCCATTGGGTTATTTAAAAAGAAGATTATTTTGGCTAATCAAAATTCTGCCATATAATGAAGTAAAACTAGTAAAACCAGAGAATGAAATTAACAATGCTGATGACCCAATACCTTTCCATCAATGGGAACACCCAGTTCCTCTGAAATCAGCGGGTGAGTTATCCATTTGTAGGCTTCTTTCAGTTGAACGATATCATTTCTTCCCAGTGAAAGACTCTGTTTTCTGAATAACATAAAAATTAATTCACTGACATGAAAAACTTCACTTTTTCTGCTAAAGGCAAGAATTTATGCAATTATTTAAAAATATTTATTGAGTGCTTACTATGTCCCAGGCACTATTTTTTACACATTAGCTAGAAAGCGAAGAAGCAGACAAAAATTCCTCCGCTCACGGACCTTATAGTCTAGTAGAATTTTAAAAATGGCTTTTTAAAATGGTATATAAGACAGTTTTTAAGCTTCAAAGACAAAAGTATACTAATGAGTTTTTCTGAGCTACCAGATTTCAGGATTTATACACCAGAGGACAGAAAGGTGGAATAGAAAGAAGGGATTGTTTATTGCTCAGAAACAACAAAACTGTGCATTACAATAATCTCATCCAGACTAAAAATATTTACATCTACTCTCGTCCTGATAATGGGGCTTACTTTTGGGAAATCAGTATAAAAGCTGTACTTCAGTGCCAAAGAAGAAACATTAAATCCTAAAGTATCAATGTGCTGTAACGCTTGTCACTTTAATATCAGAAAAATGGCTGAATAAAAATGTGATATTCCCCCAATCTACTCATGAGCCAATAAAGAGGTTTGGGGAAGTCCCAGTTATGATCTCTAGCTTTTAGTTTGTAACCTAAAATTGTTATAGAAAGGAACTGAAGGGGGTGCCTCATGGGACTCTTGATCTCAGGGTCATGAGTTCAAGTCCCACGTTGGGTATGAAGCCTACTAAAAATTAAATAAAAAAGAAAGGAACTAAAGTGTTTTTTTTTATAAAGATCTTTTTTTTTTAATTTTTTTTTTATTTGTTAGAGAGAGAGAGCAAGCACAGGCAGAGAGGCAGGCAGAGGCAGAGGGAGAAGCAGGCTCCCTGCCGAGCAAGGAGCCCGATGTGGGACTCGATCCCAGCACCCTGGGATCATGACCTGAGCCGAAGGCAGCCGCTTAACCAACTGAGCCACCCAGGTGTCCCGGAACTAAAGTTTTTAAAAAGAAAGGAAAACCTGCATGGTGTGATATTACTAAAAGTGCTTTGCTATGTTGAGAATACTATGATATCACTAATGAATTAACAAGTTCACACCATTCCAATAATTAGTCTTATTCAAATAATCAGTCTTATGGCTATAAACAGAGTTGCTTTTAACAAAAGAGATATTAGGGCCAACTTGTGAATCACTTCTTTTATGTCCAATTTTCACAGATACAAATGACAACTTATATTAAAAATACAGTGTAATTTAATTCTTGAAGACAAAAAGATACTACTAATATAGGTAGAAAACAAATTTAGCTAATGGCTAAATTTAATTGATCTAAAAAACATATAACAACAACTATCCTCTAAGAATACAAATTAAGAAATGGTTGATGCACACATTCTACCCAGCTGAGAGTGTAACTGGTTACACAGAATGCTTTCATATGCTTTGGGATTGTGGTTTAACAATGAAATGCTCAGATAAATCCTAAATCCGACAAATAGTCAAACTATTCTCTACATTCAAGAACTTATTGAAACATTGTTTGAACTTCTTAAACTGTTCCTAATCCCTGAATATCAGAAACTTTTTAAGTATTTTAAAAGACTATCTTTATATTATACCAATAGTTTAATGATATTTGCATAAAATAGTATCACAGTTGAAAAGGAATATATGAGAATACATTTTAAACAATAAAAATTGAAATGTGAAACACAAGAATAGAAAACTATTTAAACATTGTTTAGACTCTAGAGAGTACAAAGACTTGCAGCAAAAAGCAATCCTAAATACGGGTTAAGACTACTGGTATTTTAGGGGTGCCTGGGTGGCTCAGTAGTTTAAGCCTCTGCCTTCTGCCCAGGTCATGGTCTCAAGGTCCTGGGATCGAGCCCCATCATTGGGCTCTCTGCTCACTGGGGAGCCTGCTTCCCCCCCACTCTCTCTCTGCCTGCCTCTGTGCCTACTTGTGATCTCTGTCTGTCAAATAAGTAAATAAAATCTTTAAAAAATAAGAAAAAAAAAGACTACTGGTATTTTAAATTCTTCATAGTCTTTGAAATATATTTAGACATCTTAAAAGGAAAAAAAAAAACTACAGGTATTTTTTTCTTTCCAGATTAAAAAGTAGTAGAAAGGGATTAATAGACATCTTGGAAACATTAACCTTCTATACAAGGCAAAAATTTAACACTTAAAATACCAGATTTTCACAAATATGTCTTTTTTTTTTTTAAGATTTTATTTATTTATTTGACAGAGAGAGATCACAAGTAGGCAGAGAGGCAGGCAGTGGGGGGGACGGTGAATACCAGATTTTCAATCCTGCAAATTCAGGGTGCCTTAATAACTCTCCTAATATAACTTAGGGTAAATGTTTTCAGAGGTTCTTAGCATATGCCTGATGGTCTTTTAGAGGAATTAGTTGTCATTGAGGTAAATTCAGTCCCAACCGAGTATTTAATAACTGCATTTCCCTCTCTCCTGTGTCTGATAACTACTGATGAGGATATCAACTATAATCACTGTTACTAAAGATACAACATGATGACCACTCCAGAGGAAAGATGAGCCCAAATACCTAAGCATGATTAATTTTCCTAAATTCCTTGAATCAAATCTTTAATGGTGATTCCTCCACAATATTTTGAATGTAGAATGAACTTACAGACACAGAGGAAAAGATTAGTATTCTGAATTTCCTCTGTGCCAGTATCTCTATATTGAACAGGATCTTTCAGAAGAGCTAAGCTTAGTTCAAAATTCTTCAATAAAGAATAGTAACAGCAACTCATAGCCAATGTGGATGGAAACTGGAAACATTTAGAAAAAGCATGCCTTGGGGCGCCTGGGTGGCTCAGTGGGTTAAAGCCTCTGCCTCCGGCTCAGGTCATGATCCCAGAGTCCTGGGATGGAGCCCCGCATCGGGCTCTCTGCTCTGCATGGGGCCTGCTTCCTCCTCTCTCTCTGCCTGTCTCTCTGACTACTTGTGATCTCTGTCTGTCAAATAAATAAATAAAATCTTAAAAAAAAATTTATAAAAAAGAAAAGAAAAAGAAAAAGCATGCCTTGACTATGCTAAAAATTTATCAAGCATAGGATCAAATTTTATTATGCCAGAATCACAAGCATTTGAGACTAATTTAATATAATCTAACTAAACCCCAAAACCTTTGATAGATATACTGCTATTACCCTTTCAAAAAAGCAAATGTGAAATAGAAAATAAAAAAACAAAAAACCCAATTACTTTTTTTTTATAAATCACTTAACCAAGTATAAGATTCTAATACAGAAAACTATACTTTTCTTTGTGCTTTCTCTTTTCTCTCCAGAGTACACAGAAAACTTCAGTTAGTCACATGGCCCTTTTTATATTAGTATGGAATTTTTAGTCTCAAAATCCAAAAAGGTCTGGAAAATTAAAGATTTTTTTCTTCCTTAACTCAGTTGGCAACCAAATAGTGTCTTGAACATGTGAGGCTGTTTAGAGATTTTGCGTATCAAACTTAGTGTGAATATTCACGTTTCACTACAAAAACATTAATGTGTTTGATTATAGAGTACCACCTCAGACCATGGAGGGGAGAGGTATGTTATATATGGTATTTAACACCAAATTACATTTCTAAAATCTAAAAAAAATTCCAAATTCCAAAACACATTTGGTCCCTAGGGGTTTCAGATAAAGGACTGTGGGCCTATGTTTTATATATTTTATCTATGTATAAACTCACTGTTGTTCTGCTTTAAGTAGGATTTTACTTTGTGTCTCTCTTTTTTTTTTTTTTAAGATCTTATTTATTTATTTGACAGAGATCACAAGTAGTCAGAGAGGCAGGCAGAGAAAGAGGAGGAAGCAGGCTCCCCGCCGAGCAGAGAGCCCAATGTGGGGCTTGATCCCAGGACCCTAGTATCATGACCCGAGCCGAAGGCAGAGGCTCAACCCACCGAGCCACCCAGGCGCCCCTACTTTGTGTCTCTTATACTGTAGTTGCAATTTAGTTTCTAAGATTAGTATAAGATTTATTCTTTTAGGGGCACCTGGGTGGCTCAGTGGGTTAAAGCCTCTGCCTTCGGCTCAGGTCATGATCCCAGAGTCCTGGGATCGAGCCCCGCATCGGGCTCTCTGCTCGGCGGGAAGCCTGCTTCCCCCTCTCTCTGCCTGCCTCTCTGCCTACTTGTGATTTCTCTCTGTCAAATAAATAAATAAATAAAAATCTTTTAAAAAAAATAAAAAATAAAAAAGATTTATTCTTTTATAATAGCTTGCCAAGCTACATTATATAAAAGCCTAATGTAAAAATAGAAAATACATATTTACATTCATGTTAAATCTATAAAAAAATGAATCCACTTTAATAGATTACTAATAATGTGCCATGTAAATAAACTAATTAAACAAGGATGACACCTAAATTCATACAATAAAAGATTTCTCTTTCAATTTCTCTAAGAACTAGTGAACTCACTCTAAAAAAAGACATAGTAGTAGTAAAAGTACTTTAAGAGTCAGGTAGCTTATATTTAAATGGTAGAAAAAATTCCCTACCTAAATTACTTACCCCATTTCCTGTTTTACCAGCAACCATGCAGCATGCTGTAGGCAATTTAGTCACACCCAGAAGAGAAAAGGAGAAAAAATGTTCATTGAAATGAAGTTCCAGTATCATTACTAAAGTGCTTAACTAATTTCCTAATCAAAGTCTCTTATTTAGGGGAGGAGTTAGTGTTCAGAAATGTGGCAATGACCTCATACTCATTTAAAATCAGAAATGAAGTAAGATGCCACTTTGCAGTGTTGGGTTGCTTGTGGCCTAGGAACCTAACAGGAGTATCTTCCTCCTCCCTACAGATTTCTATTTCATTAATGAGGTATTGGTATTTAACATGAGTAGCTTATTTTTTTCTTAAAATATCTTACTATTTCACAGAGGAAGGCCAAAGTGACCGAGGACATACTATGCCCCCCAAATAGAATTTGAAGGCCTCAGTTTTTGTTTTCATTTTTTTAATAGGGCTATCACACTTGTAACTCTAATTAATGATATCCACATGTAAGTGTTTAGAAGTAAAATGTACCAACATCCATAACTCGCTTCAGAATACAACAAAAACTAAGATGGGTGGATGGATAAACTGGTGACAAGATATATAATAAAGGAAACGATTATAGAATCTAGGTAGGTATATGATTCTTTGAACATTACTGTACAATTCTTTGAACCTTACTGTATGCTTAAAAATTCTCTTAATAAAATGTTAGAGAAAATGTTCTGGGAAGAATTAATAAAAAACTGGGGTGCCTGGGTGGCTCAGTAGGTTAAAGCCTCTGCCTTCGGCTCAGGTCATGATTCCAGGGTCCTGGGTTTGAGCCCCGCATCGGGCTCTCTGCTCAGCGGGGAGCCTGCTTCCCTTCCTCTCTCTGCCTGCCTCTCTGTCTACTTGTAATCTCTGTCAAATAAATAAATAAAATCTTTTTAAAAAAAGAATTAATAAAAAACTGAAAAAGTTGGGGTGCCTGGGTGG